>JAQFVV010007746.1:0-61890 GCA_028023455.1 Epiperipatus broadwayi
TTATACAAGGTTTCGTTTGTAAAACTTGATTAAAAGTTTTTTTACGTTTGTACAAATATATATGTGCAGCATGGGAAATCTTTTAATATTTTAATACCACAGTTATATTTGGTTTTTTTAATTTATTTTGAAAAAAAAAAAAGAAAAACTAAGATTTTTTTTTTTTTTTGTTAAATTTATGTAAAAATAAAGTGTACAAATAGATTGCTTTTCAGATTGGGGGATTTAGATTGGATAAGCACTAAAAAGAAAGAAAGCAAAAAGAAAAGAATTTTTCATTAGTTAATTCCTAGATCTGTAAAGGGGCAATTTATTTCGTTAATTAGGATAACTATTGTTATCTAGATCGAGAATTTTTAAATTTTAATTACAAAGAAAAGTTTGGTAATTGGTTTTAAGAGATATGATTCAGATATAACAGGGGCTGAATCAGGCCATAGGGATTATCTTTGACTAGCTTTCTTCAATACTTGCATCAGCTAGTGCATACCGGCAGCAGCGCAAAGAGACAGACACCAACTCTGACAGGAGAATTGCACGATCTCTGCCAAAATATCTTCTGGAAAGAACAATTCCTGCATATCCTGAAAGCTGATCCAGCAATTATTCTACCTAGAATGAACATTAAACCTACAGCAAGAATATTTTCTTTACCATGATTAAGGCTCTCGCCAGACAGGTTCAGACATCCAGTGCTCCCATTAACTGCCTATAATGCCATAAGAACCGCTGCCCAAAGAAACCACTAACAACTCGCCCAAGCCACCGTCAGTGAATCCCGAGTAACGGACTATATTTAAGAAGTCTAGTGCACTAGCGTTTAACTAAATTATTAAGGTACCTTATGCTCCACAATTTAAATAATTTTGTTGTCTTAAATTTGTTTTTTTTTTAATATAAATGTTTTTCAAGTTGTATATTATGTAATTCGTTTTCTGTGTGCTTGATAATTTTTTCTTTTAACAAGTGCCAGTTTCAAACCTATTACTGTCCATCCTATTTAAGTCTTAAAAAAAGATAGTGGCTTATTTTAATCTCACATTCCTTGTCGTTACAGAGTGCAGTCTGGATATTACAGACCAATTCTAATTGGCTTTGGCTTAGACCCATTTTTATTAGGGCTGTACCTATGTTGTGACCTTAATCATTAGTGTTAATAGACGATTACAAAATATAATAGGATTTGATTTTATCTTAAAGCTCAATTCGCTTATTAGGGGCACTCCACATTATTCATTTTAACCTCCTTTCTTATAGGTAGATCGTGAGTCTAGCCTGTCTCACCTGAGAGGTAGTCAATTGATTGAAAGTACAATCCTTCTAACATTCTTTTTATTATTATTAATTGGAAGCTACCTTTGCATTTCTTCTGGTTTGACATAAATCTCTTTCCTAACTATGGGTTATAAGCTGGTAGCTAAACCTCCCCTTGTCTGACGTGAAGATCACTATATACTTACTAATACTTTGCTACTGCCAGTGTTTTTGCACTCTTTCACACACAGGAATCGCTTCAAAAGCCATATAAATATTTTAGTTTAATTTTTCGAATGTAGGTATTACATATTTTAAGTGTGTTTTGTTTATTTGGCACTTGGTGTATAATTTAACCGATGATGTTTTTTGACTTACCAATTTCCCTTCGGTAGACATCGACATTTTATGACAACATTGTCATGGTAACCAAGTGACTGGTGTGATTAATCCATCAGAGAGTCAATTTTTTTTTTCACCCGCAGATTTAAAAATCGTGAGGAGAGTAGGTTTGGAAATTCTTTTGATTTTTCTGTCTATTATGCATTTTGCTATCCACGGCATCACAGTTACTTTTTTTAGCTGTTAATTTGGGTAAAGTGTTTTTATCTGTTTATTTTAAATTTACGAAAAATTTAAAATTTCTACAATTCTGAAACTTACATTGAATTACATTTCTAATGTGTAAATAATTTATTCTCCGGTGTTGCTTCATTTTATCCGTTTATTTTAAATTTACAAAAATTCTTTTAGTTAATATTTTCTCAATTCTGAAACTTACATTGAATTACATTTAATGTGTAAATAATTTTCAATAATTTTTTAAAACAAAATTTGAATATACATTACCAAATGCATGTGATAACAAGGATGTCATTAATACCAGATTCGACAATCGGGTAAAGTGTTTTATTTATTTTAAATTTTCACAAAAACTTTTTGTTAATATTTCTACATTTACGCTTTTTAATGTGAAAATAATTTGAAATAATTTTTAAATCAATTTTCCAATATGCAGTAATGCTAAAATTACCAAATGCATTAGTGTAATATGGTTTCTTGACGTACCATTAATACCAGATTTGCATTAGATCACTTGTTTATTTAAAATTTACAAAAATTTTTGTTAATATTTCTACAATTCTCAAACTTATTTACAAAAAATATTTGTTAATATTTCTACAATTCTCAAACTTACATTGAATTACGTTTAATGTGTAAATAATTTTCAATAATTTTTTAAAACAAATTTGGAATATACATTACCAAAATGCATGTGATAACAAGGACGCCATTAATGCCAGATTCAGCATTAATTCGGGCAAAGTGTTTTATTTGTTTATTTTGGAATTTTCAAAAACTTTTGTTAATATTTCTACATTACATTTTTAATGTGTAAATAATTTGAAATAATTTTTAAATCAATTTTCCAATGATGGTAGCACGCTAAAATTACCAAATGGGGTACAAAGTGCTGCGTTTCTGACGCCATTATTACCAGATTTGCATTAGATCGCCTTTTTATTTAGGTGTTTATTTTAAAATTTACTAAAGTTTTTGTTAATATTTCTACAATTTTCAAACCTTATTTACAAAAAAAATATTTGTTAATATTTCTACAATTTCAAACTTACATTGAATTATATTTTAATTTTATTTTCTTAATTTCTGAATTATATCATACAAAGCTATGAGTGGTAAATGTCTGGATACATGTAGGCTGAGCCTGCGCCCTACAAAACATCCGGAGCCCCCCTCCGCCAATTCCAGTACGCTGCTGTATTTTAAAATTGAGAATGGATATTTTGACGATTTACGTATCATTTTTTTTAGTATTTGCCTGACTCGCTATCAGATATTTTTCATTTTTGAATATTTTTAGCATGTGATTCTAGATAAGACTAGTTACGTGAAGGTAATATCAGTCGGATCTTGCGATTTTTAATGTGAACATGATGGGATTCGTGCACACATTTTAGCAATTACATGTGTCCGCAGATCACTTGAGACGTTATCTTGGAAAATCGCAAGATTAGACTGATATGCTCAGGGCAATACGCGCCATTGGTTGAATATTAACAGTACGCTATTATTTAGATTTATGTTCATTTAATTATACTTTAATAAAATTATTTATTTATTCCTTACTTAGTTGATTTTGTTTTCTATTGTTACTTTCCAACTCCCACTGACCAAAACATAGATTCATTTGCTTGATTGAGCTAGTCTGGCGCATTCGATTTGCATATCCTGTAACCCCTATAATGTCGAAGTTCCAAATTTTAGACTAGTGTATGGCCCCAGGTCAGTTTTATGTGAGTCTAAAGCTTTTGTCCGGATATAGAATAGTAATTTTTGGTGCAACCAAATGTGGGAGCCGATATTAAAACCTTAGCGGAGACGCTCGAGTGGGTGGTTGGGAAAATAAACAGAGAACAGTAGTGAAAATAGGGTGAAATAAAGTTAGTGGTAGAATAGAAGTTGATGGAAAGATGAGGTAGTTTCGGATCTGTCCGTATTTAATGTTTTTGATATTCAAAAAGAGCTTATTAATTAGTTCGGGACGTTCATATAAGTTTTTTTTAAAAAGTAAAGAGTTTAAGTTTGCTTGTGTAAAATAGAAAAGTTAGGGGCTGTTGTACCAAACAGATTTAAAAGAAAAGTTCAGTTGGTAATTTGGAATAAAAAAAATAGGATTTAACGGAGCTTAAGTTTATTTTGAAATGGAAGCTAAAGAAGAAAGCAATAGAGAGGCAGGTTGGGAAGAGAGCCCAGTCATTTGAACACCCTCAGATAGTAGAAAAAGAAGAGAACGAAAGATGCAAATGATGATGAAGATGATGATGAAGTTGATAAAAAATGAAACAAATATAAACAGAAACAAAATATAGAAATAAACGGAGTCAACAAACAATACTGGAGGAGCTGAGCAGAAATGAAAGAAATGAGACAGGAAATATTGAAGACAGTTGACAAAAATCAGGCAGCTATAGACGCCATAGAGAAAGATTTGAATAAGGAGGTTCAGAAAGGTAATAGTAAAGGAAGAGGCAAAAAGACATGAAAGATGAATTAGAACAGGATAGCGTTAGAACAGGCAAGGTAGAAATAGAGATAGAAGTTGGTAGAGATTGGATGCAGATAGGTGGTGAGATAGAAAATGCAGATCAAAAGACAGAGAATAACGTAAAAGAGTTTTCTGCAAGAAACTAAAAATAAATTAGGTTAAAATATCTAGTGGTTGTGAATATGAATTTGAAAAGAAGAGAGTTAAGAAAAAGTTAAGGAGTAAGGCCTTTTAAGGCAGAGATAAAAGCTATCTATAGAGCAATTTTATTTGAAAAGACAATAGAAGGAGGATTCATTCCATTTCTTTATTAACGAGGTGAGCTACTAAAGTGGGACACATTGTAACAGATATATTTTGCTTCAAAAGGGTCGATATGACATACGAGCTACAAAGATTAAAACAGAACAAGAAAAAGACAAGGCCTAAATAAATTATGTTTTAAGCGACAGACAAAGGGGGAAAGGAACGACATTAGGGGAGAGTCAGTAAGAATAAAGAAAGAACCGCTCTGACCGAAATGCAAGTGATATTGATCAGAGGTAACTAAAAAAAAAATAAAAAAAACTCAATGGATTTGTAATTGGACTAAGAGTTGAGAATAGAAATTTATTTCGACGTAGGGTGATAAGCCTGAATGAATTTCCTTGTAAATAATATATAATTACAGCTATATATGTGTGTGATAAACAATATTATTTTGATATTTTTTTGGAATTATGTTTGTTTTTATTTAATAAAATGTATAGTGGCTATCGTAATTGTATTACTTAGTTGTAAATAGCTTATTTCTTAATAGATCGCCAAGTATATTCCTGAAAATTATGTAACTTGCAAATGATTTAAGTATTCAAGTACTTCGGGTAAGTAGTCGGACGGATTTGATTTTTTTAAAGTGAGAACAAACTTAGAGAAAACTGCGGTTAGTGGTAGGCAGAGCAAAGTCGCTAAGTTTTCTTTTTTTTTTTTTGTGATGACGGAGAGGGCAGTTGTAATGGATGTTTAAGACACCATTACAAAAATTATAGTTTTATAGAGGTGAAGAAAATAAAAATAAATTTTTATATAAGGTTTCGCTTTTTGTAAAACTTGGATAAGTTTTTTAAATGTCGGTACAAATATATGTGTATGTGTGCATGGGAATTATATTTTAATACCAAAGTTATACTTGGTGTTTAATTTACTTTGAAAAAAAAATAAGATTTTTTTTTTATTAAATTTATGTAAAAGTAAAGTGTATAAATAGATTGCTTGTGATTTGGGGGATTTAGACTTGGTAAGGCTAATTAAAAGAAAGAAAACAAAAAGAAAGAATTTTTCATTAGTTAATTCCTAGATTTGTAAAGGGGCAATATTTTTTTAATTAGATTAACTATATGTTATCTAGATCGAGAATTTTTAAATTTTAACTACAAAGAAAAAGTTTTCTGGTAATTGGTTTAAGAGATGATTCAGATAAACAGGGCTGAATCAAAGGGTCATAGGCTTATCTTTTGACTAGCTTTCAGTACCTGCATCAGCTAGTATAATAGTAGCGAAAGAGACACGACACCCAACTCTGACAGGAGAATTGCATGATTCCTGCCAAAATACTTGGAAAGAACGATCTCGGGGAGCATATTCTGAAAGCTGATCCAGTACTATTCTACCTAGAATGCATCTGTAAACCTACACAGCAAGAATATTTTCTTTACCATGATGTGCTAAGCTTCGCTTAGGGACAGGTTCGGACATCCTGGGCTCCATTAACTGCCTATAATGCCACAAGAACTGGCTCTCAAAGAAACCACTTCAAATCCAACTCACCTGTCGCCTACCGTAGTGAATCCTGAGGTAACGGACTATACTTAAGAAGTCTAGCATGGCACTAGCGGCTAACTGGAACTATTAAGGTACCTTATGCTCCAATTTAAATAATTTTGTTTGGGTCTGAGATTTGTTTTTGTTTTTTTTAAATATAAATGTTTTTCAAGTTGTATATTATGTAATTCGTTTTCTGTGTGCTTGATAATTATTTTTTTTCTCTCTTTAACGAGTGTTAGTTTCAAACCCACATTGTCCGTCCCACTCTAAGTCTTAGTAAGTAAGATAGTATTTTATTTAATCCCACATTCCTTGTCGTTAGCAGAGTGCAGTCTGGATAATTACAGACTAATTTAATGTTTTTGGGCTTGTGACCCATTTCTTATTAGCCGTACTTATGTCGCGTATTCTTAATTATTAGTAATAGACTATTACAAATATATTAATAGTCTTCTTTAGTTTTATTTTTAAAGCCTAATCATTTCTTTCTACGGTTAGTGGCACGGCATTGTTTTCAACCCTTTCTATATGTGGATCGTGAGCTCCTAGCCTGACTCACTCAGAGGAGGTCAATCGATTGAGTACTTCAACACTTTTATTATTATTAATGTTTTGGAAGCTACTTTTCTGTTTCTTCTGTTTTGACATCAATTTCTTTTCCTGGGACTATGGGTTATGGTCAGGGAAGCTAACCTCCTTGTCTGACGTGAGATCACTGTATACTCTTTCACTAATACTTCTGCACTGTCAGTATTTTTAACTCTTCACACATAGGGAATCGCTTCGAAAGGTCATATATATTTTAGTTTAATTTTGCGAATGTACGTGTAGTACATATTTTAAGTGTGCTTTAAAGTTTATTATTTAGATTTATGTTCATTTAATTATACCTTTTAATAAAATTATTTATTTATTCCTTTTACTTAGTTGATTTTGGTTTCTGTTACTACCTTCCCAACTCACTGAACAAAACATAGATCTCACTTGCTTGATTGTGCTAACCGAGATTCGATTTGCATATCCTGTAACCCCCTAAAATAAATGTTAATTCCAAATTTCAGACTAGTGGCGCCCTTTTGAATAATAATCATAATAATAATAATAATAATAATAATAATAATAATAATAATAATAATCATCATCATCATCATCATCATCATCATAATAATAATAATAATAATAATAATAATAATAATAATAATAATAATAATAATAATAATAATAATAATAATAATAATAATAATAATAATAATAATAATAATAATAATAATAATAATAATAATAATAATAATAATAATAATAATAATAATAATAATAATAATAATAATAATAATAATAATAATAATAATAATAATAATAATAATAATTAATTAATTCATTTATTTAAGTGCTAAACAACAGCATAAAGCCAATTACAATTTGCACATTACAATAAAAAGGAAGATAATACATATGACATAAAATGAAAATATAAATGTTTACATAATAAAACAATATTTAAAATTAAAAACAATATTTAAAATTAAAAATATCACAAAAATTAATGTTACTCCCAATCTGATTATATAGAGAGAGTAACCTTAAATATTTGACAAAGTAATTGTTGTTTCCTTAACAAATGTCTTTAGATCTACTAAAAATATGTCAATATCATTAAAATACATATTATAAAAATTTGGTAATCTGTATAATGCTGCTAAATATAAAGTTTCACATTTATATTTATCGATACTAAATAAATCCTTATTCCTTGTATATACATGAGGAACTCTTATTAATACCTTTGAAATACAATTATGTAAGTAAATTTTTCCATGAATGATTAAATAAAAAAATTTCATATCACGAATCACTCTTCTATGAAACAAATTTATACAAACATCTTTTGCATTAATTATATTACTGAATTTATTGTATATTGATTGCAATTTATCTATATGAGATAACTTATTCGAGTTCCATATTATTGAGCCATATTCCATTATAGGAAGTACAAGTGTTTTAAACAAATGTATTTTAATAAAAATATTAAAATAACGTCCATTACGAAGAATAAGACCCATTATTTTATTGGCATTACATAAAATATTATCTACATGAGTTGTAAAAGATCCATTTTGATCAAACCATATTCCAAGATCTTTATAATACTTTTTATATTCAATAGTTTTATTATTTATATAATATGAGTCCATATAGTATTGAACTTTCCTTGTATATGTAACAGCACAACATTTTTCTATATTTATATGCATGTTATTCTTTAAACACCATTCAGAAAAGCTATCTATATAAGATTGAAGCTGTAAATGATCCTTATAACAAGTAATTAATTTAAATATTTTACAATCATCAGCATATGATAATAGACTATCCTTCACTATATATCTATCCAAATCATTTATATATATTGCAAATAATAATGGTGCCAATACACTACCTTGTGGAACACCTAATTCATTAACATAAGCATGTGAAACATTATTATTACATTTAATAAAAGAAGGTTTATTTTGCAAAAATGACATAAACAAATTTAACAAATTCAATGAGAAACCCATATCAGACATTTTACTTAAAAGTTTAGAATGAATAACTCTATCAAAAGCTCTACTTAAATCAAAATAAATTACATCAAGTTGTGCTTGATTATTTAAAGAATGGGCAATATGATCATGTATAGTTAATAAATTTGTCTCAACAGATCTACATGGTAAAAATCCATGTTGAAAACTTGAAACCAACGAATTAACTTGACCAATAATACCATTATATATACACTTCTCAAATATTTTTGAAAAAATAGATAAAACTGAGATTGGCCTATAGTTAGAAACTTCTGAATGAGATCCTTTTTTATGTATTGGTATAACCTTAGTAATTTTCAAGTAAGAAGGAAAAATGCCTGTTTCAATTGAAAGATTAAAGATATATTCCAGAGGACATGACAGAATCTCCACACAACCTTTTATTAAGAATGCAGGAATATTATCAAAACCAGGACTAGAATTTACATTTATTTGATTAACAGCTTTTTTAATATCTTCTTTAGTTATAAATCCTATTCTAATGTCATATCCTAAAATGTTCCTGTCTCTGTTATCATCCACATCATTTACCTCATTAAAAATACATCTACCCAACATTGAAAAATAATCGTAAAATTTATTAATATCAGGCATTAAAGATGAACCTATTGGCCTTTTACATTTATTAATATCAAAATCCTTCATAATTTTCCAAAACTCTTTAGGTCGAGCTAAAAGTGATGCTTCCATACTAACAATATAAGTATTGAAATCTTTTCTCTCAATTTTTTTAGATAAATATCTAAAGTTAACAAAATTATTATAACAAATATAACAACCTGTTTTTTTTTAAATAATTTATGAAATCTATATTTCCTTTTTAAAATTAGTTTTAATTTATTTGAATACCAAATAGGATATTTAAGCTTTTTCCCTATACGAATTGGCACATATTTAGATATATAAAACTGCAATATATCCACAAATACATCCATGGCTTCATTAGCAGACTTTGAATTAAAGACAGATAACCATTTACAATCCCGAAGTGCTATATACAGACCCAAAAAATTAGCCTTATGATAATCTCTAATTACTGAAGAATATATACATTCTCTTTTCCCAAGAATAGGTACTAAAATTTCAATTGGAGGATGATGAACATCAACTTTAACAAGAGGAAACTTAGATGTATAACAACCAACATCACTAAAGTTAGTAAAAATTAAATCCAATGTTCTATTATTACAATTTAAAGAAGTATTATTTTGTATAAGATTTAAAAGAGTAACAAAATTCTTCAATCTCATTGCTTTAGATGAAAGTGTTTGATTATTCAAAAATTCTGGAGTATTAAAATCACCTGTAATCATTATATAATGTGGATAATTTATAAGATATAATTCTATATCAGTTAAAATTAAATCAAACTCTTTATTAGATATACCAGGATGTATATATATATTGCCCATAAGTATTTTAGTATATCTAAAATTAACCTCTACCCAAATTGATTCATTAGAACACAATATAACTTTATGCAACTTAAATTCCAATTGAGATCTAAGAGCAATCAATGTGCCTCCTCCCCTGTCAGCAATATTAGGATCTCTGTCCTGTCTCAAAACAGTATATCTATCATCAAACAACATATTATTTTTAAATTCTGCAGTAAGCCAAGTTTCAGTAAGCATTATAATATCATAATTTTCAATAATAGATGAAGTTTTTAAATTAAATGTCTTAGTACGTAATCCACGTACATTTTGATAAAAATAATGTAAAATATTAGAACTACTCATAATTAAATACCAAAGATGTATGTATATTTGTATCAATAAAATCAGCAGCAGATTTAGTTATATCAATTGTAGAAATATTGTCAATATCCTTATTAATTGCAGGTTTCATATTAAAGTCTTCTAAAATTAAATTTCTATTTAAACGACCTCCAAATGTTGAAATATTACAACCATTAGGCCAAATCTCTAGTAAAAGAGCATCTTTCATCACTGACACAGGCAAAGATATATAAAACGATGCATATCTTTTGTTATTTAGATCAAGTTTATAACAAACAACAGACACATTTAATTTAGTTTCCAAATAATTCTTCACGTCCATAGCTTTAGTGTTATAATCCATTCTACTTAAAAACATTTTTTTATATAAAATACGTGGCTTAATAGCTTTAAGTGTAGCATTAACAGATGCCCCTATAAACAACTCTTTATTACGACGTTTGAAATATTCTTTTATTAGATTTATTTCTTTCTTTTTTACTACTTTTGTAAGTGACTGTTTTAAATCCATCATCTACCATTAAACTTGTTTGTACAGAATTAATCTGAGAATTCCGTTCATCGTTAATTAATTCATTTTTCATTTCCTGTTTTGCAGCAACATTTGGGTCCACACTCAAAGTTGAATCAGACCTTTTATTATTTTTAGTAGTAGACGTCATTTTATTTTCATTTAAAATACCTGTCTCTTTATTATTAATTACAATCTTATCTGTGCCATCAATAATTCTGTTAAAAGAAATACAGTCTGCGTATTTATCAGCCGAACTATTCTTAACTTTACCATCATTTATTCCCTTTATCAATTCTTCTAAATATATATAAAATTTGATTTAGTTTCTTCATTATTTCTTAACAAAATCGATTTTAACATATAATTCTCCTTACACAATTTATCCATTTGTATAGACATATTTTGAATTTCTTCAGTCAGCCTACTAAAATGAGAAAAAACGTAATTAATACGCTTAAGATTTTCTAAGTCTTGCCCAGAAATACCACGTGCACATTCTTCAGATTTTCCAGCAGTTAAAGACCCACCAATATAGTTATCTTTATATAAAATATTCTCTAAATCCATAAATTCCTCGGAACTATTTCCAGCATTATTTTCATTCAATAATTTATCCGCTAATAATTTGTTTACAGAAGAATCCTTTTCAATAACGTTGAACGAACCAGTAAAATAATCTGCCGTCGTTTGACTATATTTATCCGAGGTAACTGAAAAATAATCTGCTGTCGTCTGACTATAACTATCCGACGTAACAAAAGAACAATCTATCGGCATTTTATTATCATTATTGGAGTCAACAGGCAATGAAAAAGAACAACTATCACCGTCTAAGATTTGACCATTAAACCCACCGGCTTGACAAGTTGGACATAAAAAGTGATTTATACCTCCATCTGTCAATAATTCCAAATCTAATACTTGTAATTTCATACATTTGATATGAAACACTTTTTTACAAATGCCTTTGCAGAAAATTTTTGATTGTTTAGGAAAAATAATAATAGTAATAGTAATAGCAATAGTAATAATAATAATTATTATTATTATTTACTGTTATTATAATTTAAATTTGTATATAGTATATTTTTAATAGGTAAAAAGTTCCCTCTAAGAAACTCATTAAGAACAAATATATTTAAATAAATATTCCCTATTTTCAATTTTTCACTTTTATCTTTCCAGTGTTCTTTCTAGAAAGCTCATTAGATACTACAAAGTTATATAATTGCCAACTTCTGAATTGAAAACTATGATAAACAAGGTTCAAATAATTAATTTCAAGGACAATTTTCGCAAATTATAAGTTTCTGGTTCTCAATATAATTTATCTATTTGGGTTTCTTGTTTGCCACTTTTTACTAACAAAAGGCAACATAAATTCAAAAGATCATAGATTTAAAAAAAAAAAATTTACAAAATTACATTTTTCTAATAAAATATCATTGTATTAAAAACTGATAACTATCATACTTTTTGTGATTATTAATATGCTTTTGAATTGTAAAATATAGAATGACTTAACTTCACCATTTTCTTTTATCTCTAATATTAGTTTTAAAAATGAGAATGTAAGTTCTCAACATAGTAAACCGACTTTTATGTAAAAAGTTATCAATGAACATAGTTTATAGTTTGGTTTATTTATTTACTATAAATGTCAAAATCAGTTATAATGAATCTTTGCCACTTTAAAACAATTATTTCAATAATAAATTATAAAATTAGTTATATATTTAAAATAAAATACAAGAAAAAAACATTGTTAATTGGCATACAAATTCTCATCACTGAAGATCAAATGTACATCAAATGCTTGAGAAATATTGAAAAAGCAATAAACATTCTTGGTAAAACTGTAAAATATGTCTATTCTTATATATAACAGTAATATTTATTCAACAACAAAAAAGCACTAATTGTAAAGAAAATTGTGATTCCTGATTTGAAGATTGTTGGTAAAGATGCTAAAAAAATTATTATAAATTTGCTATCACTAAACTAAGTAATTTAATACTGATTAATATTAATAGCAATATTTATAATTCACAAAAATCTGAGATGATTTTTACTAATATACAATTCAATGCTGGAAAAATATATATTCAAAACAGAGAAGATATATCCAGTTATATTCCATAATAAAAAAAATTGCATCAGGAATGGCGTACATTTATTTGTAAAGATTATGCCTCATATATTAAAGGACAATGTGTAATAGTTTCTGGGTGCTATCAAACAATAAAACATCAATATAATTATAATTCATTGCATTGCACATTAAAGGACAAAAAAACATTAACAAAGCATTATGAATAGATTTGAAGATTGTCCTATCTGGCATAAATAATATGTAAAGAAAATCCTAATAATTCCTGGCTAAATAATGAGCTTCAAAATGCTCATCCATATTTTAAATGTTTTTCCATTCATCCTTCATTCACTTATGTGCTTATTTATCAATTAAACTTTTTTTTTGACCAATATCTATTTATGCATGGATCTAGTAAATATTTACATGGCTAAAATACTACCTAAAAAATTTATAAAATAATTGACTGATCCATTTACATGTAATATGTTTTCATATCTCACTGACATTTTTGAAATAATAAATGCAATAATTGTAAGATGTCAAACAATAATGTAAATTTGTCTAATACAATAATCCATCTAAATAAGGTTGAAATAAACAAATAATTATATTTACAATTATTTAATTATCAACCTGGCTTTCATTTTTTATCGAGATCTTTTGTTGCTATTTTTAACATAATTAATTACCTCAATATTTTTTTTGATAATTTAAGGAAAGAAAATGTTATGAAACTTTATATATTCAAGAAAATTTAAAGAAATGTATTAAAGGCTTAATACAATTAAGGGGAAATGGGTATTGTTGGACTATTGGAAACTTTAGAATTGTAATTAAAATATTTTTGTAGATTGTTTTGTAAACATATATAAAATATGTTCATAAGTTTATTCATTTTCATGTGTGTATATATATATATGTATTTTAGTAATTATGTTTACTGTAATATAATGTATATAATGTCCATTGGGTGGAATTTCTATAGAGTACCTGGTCATGTGACTATAAAAGAGAAAACATTTTGATAAGTTCCAATTTTGTTTAAGATTGATTATTTTTAAATATTCAAAATACATGATTAAACAATTTAACAAGATTAGAAAATTTATAAGTCACAACTTTTTTCCATAAGAAAATATATTTAAATCTTTAAACACAAATGTATATATAATAAGCAGTATATAAATATTAAAATTATTCAGACAAATGAATAAAAGTAATGTCTTTCATTCAATAAATAATTTTAATATTTTCAATTGTGTATATCCGCATACAATTACACAATTTTTTTCAAATACCTTTCAGGCTGGACAATTCTGAAAACTGTTCAGAAAAGGTTTTTTCTTATAACTTAAATCGGAATTTAACACCAATTCCAATGCTAAAGAAAATGAGATTTGCGATGCGCGGCACTATGGCTTCTACTTTCTCAGAGTCAGGAATCTCTCAGCCACTATACCCAGAAAAACCTGTTAACCACCTTACCTTCCCTTTCCATTCCCACCCCATTTTTCCCAATATTCTTCTCTAACCTGCTCCATCCCATTTCCACAACATAATTTTTGTCAATTCTATAATCTTTATATCAAATTCCCCTTATCTTTTCTCAAACCCAGCATAAAAACCAAGAACCCACTTTCTGTACATCACTTTGTTTATATTTATTCTTCCACAACTTCATTATTTGTACTCTTTCTGCTTGTAAGCATTTACATTCAATTAGTAGATGCCTAATATTTTCTATGCCTTTCTTACATAACTTGCAGACTAAATCAGCCATATTTTTCCATTTATGTGTATATTCCCTTGTTACTAAAGATCCTGTTCGAGTCTTAAACAGTAAACTACTTTCCTTGCTATTATCATAAATTAACTCCATTCAATATTTTGCTTCTATACATATTTAAATTCTTTTTACTGTCCATATTAGTTCTCCATCTCTCCAATTTCTTATTTTTTATTAATTTATCTATTCTTCTATCCCATTCCTTGCCACTATAACATTCAACAATTCTCCTAACACAATCATCCCACCTTTTGTATAAATATACTGACATAAATTCTTTATCCAATTCTTCTGCATACTATACTACCTTTCTCACCCATCTTGTTGCCTATCCTTTGCTCATAATGCAATTATATACTATTTTGACTATTCTCTTATTATCCATAAATTGCAATCTACTGAACATTTTCATTTTGATTTTTGCAACTCTCTCATATAAAAACTTGACCATCCCATTTCTCCTTGAATTGCCTCCTTTGCCATCACACATCAGCATTAATGCATGTCTTCCTACATATCTTTGTACTTTTTCTAAGTAATCTAACACTCCTTTACTAATACATAACACATCAGTTAACCCTGATAATGCCACTCCATTCCATATAATTCTAGCTACATTATAATTATTATATGAATACACTGTTAATTTTTCTTTATCAGTCCTTTTCTTTTCTTTGCTTCATTTATCAATGTTTTTCTCTGATTACTTAAGATGATTCCCAAATAGTTATACATATTCACCACATTTAACTTTACCAATAAAATAAATTTCTACTTTTTTCCCCAGGTTTATCACCATTATTTTTTATTTTTCTTCACTAAATGTAATCCCATCTCTTTACGCACTGTTATGCATGTCTTCAGCATAACTTCCATATCTTTTCTATTTTCTGTCCACAAAAAGAATCATCAGAAAATAAGATATGATAATGCATATATTCCTTTGCTACTTATTAATAATATCTTTACCCCTCTTCTTAGTCTTTCTATTGATCTCTCCATTTCTCTCAAATTTAACAAAAATAAAATAGGTGACAAATAATACTAGCCTTAATCCCACCCCATTTTTAACTTTAACTGCTTCTATATTTCCTAACTGATATGTATAATAATTATTTTCATACAATCTCTTAATAAAATTCAT
Source organism: Epiperipatus broadwayi (assembly GCA_028023455.1). NCBI lineage: Eukaryota > Metazoa > Onychophora > Udeonychophora > Euonychophora > Peripatidae > Epiperipatus > Epiperipatus broadwayi. The sequence continues at coordinate 15,994 of JAQFVV010007746.1, forward strand.
TAAAGCCCCATTCATTCCCAAATTTACTAAATGTATCCATAATCTATTTCTATTTACTCTTACCATATGCCTTCTCTATGTCTATAAAAACCATATGTAGCTGTCTACCTTTATTCCTATTCATATTTATAAATTGTGTGACTACAAGTAAACTATCTCTTATATGCCTATCCAATTGAAAACCTCCTTGCATTTCTCCCACTATATTATTTTCTTTCATTCACTTTGCGAAGCTTCAAGCCACCATATACGTAAAAACTTTATATAACGCTGACATTACTACTATCAATCTATAATTGCTTAGTTTTCTATGATTCTTACACTTTCTTTACATAATAACCTTACTTTTGTATTATTTCAGCTATCTGGAAACTCTTCTGTGCCATCTTATTAAAACATAATAATTTAATTTTGCCCTTTTTCCTAAATTCATTACCATCTCTACTACCCATCCACCTAAAACTCTTGCCCTTCCACTTTTCAATTTCTTTCCTGCATCATTCAATTCATTTTCTGTAAATCTAATACTTCCATTACTATATGCTTTTATCTATAATTGTTAATTAGAGAAGATATAAATTAGTATTAAAGTTTATCGGCTAAAAGTTTTTGAGGATCCATGCCTCATATTCATAGCCTTCATAAAATGTATAATAAAATATATGCAAATACAAATATTCAAATAATCTAGTATTACGTAGCCCATTTCTTCGAGATCTCGAAGCAAGTGTCTTTTCTATTAATGGCATGGATGTTTCCATTGATGTAAAATGTCTCCTTTATTTTTCTTTTGTGATCATTTGATTCTGAGCACGATATTATGGGATTGGCTGGTGTGAAGTTGTGTCCAGATTGTTTAGCATGCTCCAAAAATACAGAGGATATGTTGCTGTTCTTCTGAACTCTGTTAAATGTGTAAATATGTCGAGCCAGTCTAGTATTGATTGTAGCTTTCATTTCACGATAATATATAGCGTGGCATCCAGCCTGAGGGCAGGCAATAGAGTACACCACGTGTGGGGTGAACGATCGATCAATGTGGTCTTTAGAATTGTTAATCAATCTATTAGAATTAGGTGGAGTTCTAACTGCTATGTTAAATTTATCGTTTAATGCTTTCATTAGTTTGTTAGATATTTTAGAAATGTAGGGGATTGTTATTCTAGGTAGATTGGTGCGAGGTACATTATTGTTTATTGTATTATTAAATTTTATGATTTTATTTTTAATAGCTTTGAATTTGAACCCTGCTGCTATATGCTTTTATGTTTGTTATCACTCCATCCTTCACATCTAACATTTTTTCTATATTCATGACATACTTGTTTAAGATTGTCACTAATTCTTTTCTAAAAGTACTCTCTATTCCTTCATCATCTAGTAATATTATTTCTCTCTCCTCTACATTCCTTCTTTTAATATATTTCCAAAAATTTTAACTCCCATCTCTTCCACTTTTATTAATATCCTCTAACAATTGGCTACTTAATTTCATTCTCTCTATAATTATCTATTTTAGCCAATTTCTTTTTTAAAAAAATACTTTTCCCTTTAATATTAACATACTATAACAGAATCACGGGGTACACCATAAGATGACACGAATAATACTCAGTAGTTGGATGACTTGAATACAATGTGTCAACCAACCTACAACAAGTCATATCCTAAATCCATGATTCGATGTCCCATTTGGGTGCACCAGATATTACAGAATCAGAAATGGCATATAACAAAGGGAGCGCATCTCACTACTGTCAGACCTAGGCATTTGAATAGGATGCTAAAAATATCACAATTAAATGCCTACTTCCAAATCACATCTACTTTTAGTATGCCAGCTCTTAATTTACTTAAAATATTTCAATGTATTCATTACAACTCCCTTTTTAAGCCCCATTACACCATAGAAGTCAAACTCAGGGAGTTCTTGCAGTCAGATTTCTTCAGGGATAGACTTATGTCTACATATAAGCATAGATAAAAAAATATTGATATTGATCAATCATTTATGAGAGCAATACATAATGATGATGATCATCAAACCTTTAATGGTGTAACTTCATAATGATAGTGATGATGAAACTTAATATAAATGTATAATGATGATGATGATCAAACATCTAGTGGTGCAAATGCATAATAATGATGGTGATGATCAAAAAGATCAGATTGGTTTAAACAACTAAATACATTTATTAATTACACATAATAATAAATATTTACAAACAAAAAATAAAATAAATATTGTTAACAAGAATAGTCTTCTATCATTGGATGGCTTAACACAACAGAAACAAAATAATTCACAGTACAGTATATACAAAATGATATTAGATAATTCACTAAATATATACATAAAACAAAAAAAAGCAAAATGAGAGTTCAGTAATTCTAAAACTATCCCATTAATATAATTATTTGAATGATATTTATAGATTGGGGTAAATATATTTATAACTATTTTTACTAAATATATATATAGTCCAACTCCCATCTATATGTGTAAGTCATAGTAAAAATTAATGAAAGATACAAAAAAGACCATTTACTCAAGTGGATTAATTGGGCACTCAGAAGTAAAAAAATTACAAGTAAATATTATTAAAACTTATTAGTAAATAATATTATTTGTTTGTCCTAAAGTTTGCGCTCAATGTTAAATATATAAAAACCTTACTTGAGATCACCTTGATGGATCAATGTTGAATTTCCAGAGGAATTTGTAAATTTATTTTTATTAAAAATTATACATATTAATTGACTATGATTCCTTTTTTAAAATACATCAACATATGACACATGTCCATTCACTGCTCCTACTGTTAAATTGCAGTGATCGAATTTGAAAATGAATCTTGAATACACAATAAAAAAAAATTACAATACATGAATTTTCAAATAAATAAAAACAAAAAAAAAAATAAAAATTACGTGAATCAAAATATATATATCGTGAAGAAAGCAAGCATTCTGTGCACAGTTAAGAGTTTATAAACTTAAATGTCAATCTCCATGCATAATGTTCCTATTCACCAATTCTGTTGATATTTATATATTTCATGCTGCTTGGTTAAAACAAACACATACAAATTATCTCTTCTGAACATATATAATTCCATTGAAGATTGATGTTCACCAGCATTTTGTAAAATAGACATTTTGATGGAAATTTTTAAAATGACATCGAAGCTAGCTTTGGAAATGTCTACAGTATTGGTTTTTTACCCCACACACATTGTAATGACCATTTTATCAATCACTATTAATTATGTTATGGCTTCAATAAATATGAGAAAATGGCTTAAAGAAACAATTAATTTTTAGTATTTTCACGTTTCTTTTTTTCTTATTTCCAAAACAACAAATTCAAACTTGCAGAATAAATTAAGTCATTAGTTCATTCCTGTTAATTATAAATTGAAGTTTAACTTTTCAGTTTCCTTCTATCCAAATTATAAAGATTTTATATTACTTTTAAAATATAGACATTAAGATTTTACTGTTTTAAACACTAAACCATTTTTCTTTTTTCTTTAAAAAAAATAAATAAAAGACTTTACTTATGTGCTGTCAGTTTAGTTGTTAGACCACAAGTGAAGTAAATGCTACATTGTTTTTCTCATGCTAGCTAAAACCTATTGTTACAAACTAATCAAAAAAGACAAATTATAAATCATTATTATTATTATTTTTTATTTAATCTTTATTATTCCAAACTCGATCACTTAGCAGCTATTTTGACCTCATATATATTTCGACGTTTGTCAGGTCTGGCTTATAAATCAATTAATTATTATTTTAGTTAATGATATTAAATGAAAAAAAATCAATTTCTACAAATAGACAAACATTAGTTTATATGTATGTTTATATTTCATGAGTATAAGCAGGTATATAGGATATTTTATTTGCCTACCACTTGATCTGAATTCAAACATTATGAAAAACCTGGGACAGGTATGAAGGTTGGTTGTAAGCCATCTCTTACAATACTTTTCACTTTCTCTGGTTTTAATAGTACATTTATATTCTCTCATGCTTTTTTCCTCACTTTTACTAACTCTCACTTTTCTATTACTTTTATTCTTCTGAATATTTTCACCTAAAACCCTCTTTGCCACTTTTTCTACTTTATCACACCAGTCCTTATATTCATCCCCAACAAACTCTTCCATGATTTCTTCTACTTTTATTTTATATTCTAACTTATTCTATCATTCATTCTCCATCCATATTTTCACTATCCTTTCTACTTTTATTACTATTTTCCATCACCTTATTAACCATGTTTATTATAAAGAAATTATGATCACTATTACGTACTCTCTCTTCATTATCAAACACTTTAATTTTCTGTATTTTATTCATTCCCTTTTTCTCTACTAATATATAATCTATTGTGTGAAATATATTTCTAGACTTTGTGTATTGTCCCTCATAAATATGTGCTAAATTTCCAATGCTCAAATTCACTTTCTGAGAAAAATGCTTCAAAAACTATCCATTCACATTAGTCACATCAACTTCATCAATATGCCCATTCATATCCACTATAACCAATATTTTCTTCCCCCTTTTTTTTAAACTCTGTATATCCTTAACCAGACCTTCATATATTCTACTGTTCCACTCCATTATAGTTTGACTATCTCCAGTGGCTAAATACACTATAGCCACCATCCATTCTTGTCTTCCTAACCTTATCTCAAACCACAAATATTATTGATACTTGACAGTATATAAATATTTTTTTGAGAAAACTCCTATACCACCATCTCTTCTTTCTTTTTATTTTCTATTTATACCCTGCCATACCACATCTTCCAGTTAAAGTTCTTCTTCTCTTAGATGTATTTCCACTACAGCTAATACCTCAAGTTCATTTTTAACTGCTTTATTTAATTCCAGACACTTTTCCCACCTTGCATATTCAAATATCCAATTTTAACAATCTTTTTTTCCTACTATTCTTGTATAAATTCTTTTGACACTTCCTTCTCTATTACATTTGTAAGTAACTTGCTCTCCATTAATTTTACAGCCCCATTCCCTCTTCACATCCTATACATCCACAAACATAAAATTATTTATCTCATATAATTTTTTCACTCTCTCATTTATAGAACATGCCCTATCTAACATATACCTGTTGAATCTTGATAATACTCCAACTATTTCAACTCTTCCTTTAATCTTACTCAAATTACTAATCAATTCCATGTACTCATCTATTACTCTCTCCAATGTCACTGACAAATTATTTGTCCCTACCATGACATAAACCTCTCTACTCCCTTCTTTCTTTACCTTATCTGTAAAACTTCTAATTCTAGTTCCAGACAAACATATTCTTACATACCTGTTTCTATTTTCCCTTACAATTACATCTCCAAATCTTCTAATTAGCACATTTATTAATGCTGTGTCATAGTTTGCTTTCCCTACTTCATCCATGGCATTCTCTTCCACTTTCTGGACTTCGTTATCTAGTTCTTCCTTATCATTTCTAATCATTAATTCCTTAGTCTACTCACACTTCATCTCTAATGATTTTAATTTTGCTTCTACATCCTTTACCTATTCCTCTATCTTACTTATTGTTTGGTTAACCATCTCCATTGGACTATTTATTTTGTCATTCATATCTCTTGTCACTCCACTAAAAACATATTCGACTCTATCTTCCTCAACTACATTTTGCTCTAGTTCTTCTTTCTCTTTAAATTATTAACACTAAGAAACCATATTTTCATATCTTTTATCACATTTACACACATGATCTCCATAACCATATACCTGTTCCATCCTTCCTAGTCTTATTTAAGCATTTTAAATGATAAATCTTATCATATAGGTTACACTCTACGACAGCACGCCTAATTTCCTTCTGGTTATTATATATACATTGTGGGATACAAATGCAATCCATATTCCTTATTTTTCAAGTTCTCTACTCCATATTTAAATCTATGCTTTCTCTGCTATTCTTCAACCCCCTCTATACAAAGAAGAAAAGTTTCTTTTCCTTCATGGTGATCAATAAACATATGCTTCCTAATCTTACACCTCAAACATTATCTTCTTTTTCAAATAAATCACTCTCATTCTTAAATTAAAAAATTCTTTAGTAGAAAACCTACTTAAAAACCAACTTATCTTACATACAACTTAGTTTTATAGCCTCCTGGCAGTAAAGACCCACACAAAAAAAATTATTTATTTCTTTTTATATATAAAATAGAGTAGCAAATCATTTTCCAAACATTAGCAATATTATTCCCAATCTTTCCAAATCCAATTAAATCTAACTCTCTTCACCCCAATTTTCTTTTCACCTCCACACCCTAAGCAAAAAAAAAATTTCCAGACGGTATTTAAAAAAACATACAAACTTTACCTTAAAGTCTTGCAGAACAAATCAGCCACATATAAAATTAATTTGTTTTTAAATAATATTATATATATTTAAATATCTGCCAACAGTTTTTAATTTTTATTTCACTAAAACTAGCACAAAAACTTTAAGCAAAAAAAAAATAATTACTTAAAAATCAAATTTTTAAAATGAATTTTTTAAAAAAAATCAGATAAAATATGGCAAAAATGATATAAAAGAAGTAATGCTAAAGAAATTGGTGCTTGTAGGGAAAAAAAGTTCTCAGTTAAAACAATAAAAAAATTTAATGATCGCTTTTATTATTCTAAAGAATGAATACATTATTTTAGTAATTTAATTTTAGATCTGCATCTTAAACTTTAGTGAGTCCTTACAGAAAAAAATATTTCTAAAATGTAATAATTGTGTTAAATATTTTAACATAATTTTCATATTAACATATTTTTATTTTGGAAAGAATTTAATTAGTTTTATAAGTTTGACAATAATGAGCTTAGACAGCTTTCTAATGAAGTGATAATTTATATAGTTTAATATTGAAAACAGTTTTAACACTTAGATGATATTAAAAATTTATTTGTCTAACATTTAGCATTATTAGATAGCATTTTCTTTAAGAATACAATATTATTAATAAATTCAAATTTGCATTCTTAATGAAGCAGTACAAGCAAGGATTGCTGTATAATCTTTAACTGGATTATTAATTTTTACCATTTCATCATAAATTTGCTCTTTGGAAACATTTACTTATAATTTATTTGCATGATTATATTTAGAAAAATCTGGAAAAGTTTTATTTTGGTAATTGGTTTTATATGATCTAGGTAAACTGCCAATATTTTATTTTAAATTAGATATTAAATAACAAGATTGAAGTTTATATATATGCAATGGAAACCACTATAATTTAGTATTTTTTAATATAAATATCTTTGATGTAGAGCTATTCATTCCTCTTTACTATAAACATCTTCATTATAGTTACTAATATTATAGGTTCTTGTGTATAATTCAACCGATGACGTATTACCCTGAAGGCATATCAGTCTAATCTTGCGATTTTTAAGATAATGTCTCCAAGTGATCTGCGGACACATGTAATCGCTAAAATGTGTCCGCAGATCACGTGAACATGGTACGTTAAAAATCGCAAGATTAGACTGATATGCCTTCAGGATAATACGTCATCGGTTGAATTATCCAGTTCACATGCTAAAAAATATTCAAAAATGAAAAATATCTGACACAGGTCAGGCAAATACTAAAAAAAAATAAAAAAATGTATATGCATGCGTCAAAATATTATTCTCAATTTTAAAATACAGCAGTGCGTAGCGCTGGATTGGCGAAGGGGCCTCCGGATGTTTTTGTCGAGCCGCAGGCTCGGCGTACATGGGGGGGGGCCTCCGGACATTGTATTACTCTCATAGCTGTATAATTCAGAAATTAAAAATAAAATTAAAACGTAATTCAATGTAAGTTTGAGAATTGTAGAAATATTAACAAATATTTTTTGTAAATAAGTTTGAGAATTGTAGAAATATTAACAAAAACTTTTTGTAAATTTTAAATAAACACCTAAATAAAAAAGACGCGATCTAATGCAAATCTGGTATTAATGGCGTCCAGAAAACGCCACACTTTTACATGCATTTGGTAATTTTAAAAACATACTGCATATTGCAAAATTGATTTAAAAAATTATTTCAAATTATTTACACATTAAAAACGTAATGTAGATATATTAACAAAAAGTTTTTGTAAATTTAAAATAAACAAATAAAACACTTTACCCGAATTAATGCGAATCTGGCATTAATGGCGTCCTTGTTATCACATGCATTTGGTAATGTATATTCCAAATTTGTTTTAAAAAATTATTGAAAATTATTTACACATTAAACGTAATTCAATGTAAGTTTCAGAATTGTAGAAATATTAACTAAAAATTTTTGTAAATTTAAAATAAACAGATAAATAAAAAACACTTTACCGGAAAATAAATTATTTACACATTAAACGTAATTCAATGTAAGTTTCAGAATTGTAGAAATATTAACAAAAACTTTTTGTAAATTTAAAATAAACAGATAAATAAAAAACACTTTACCGGAATAAATTATTTACACATTAAACGTAATTCAATGTAAGTTTCAGAATTGTAGAAATATTAACAAAAATTTTTTGTAAATTTAAAATAAACAGATAAATAAAAAACTTTACCCGAATTTACAGCTCAAAAAAGTAACTGTGATGCCGTGGATAGCAAAATCACAATAGACAGAAAAATCAAAAAATTTCCCAAACCTCTCTCCGAATTTTAAACCTCGCGGGTGAAAAAAAAAAAATTGACTCTCTGATGGATTAATCACGCCAGTCACTTGGTTACCATGACAACGTTGTCATGCAAAAAACATCAATGTCTACCGGAAGGGAAATCGGTAAGTCAAAAACGTCATCGGTTGAATTATACACAAGTACCATATTATATATTACATATTGATATTAATATTATTAAAAAATAAAACTATCATCTTTCAGAATTTTCAAATAAAGCAAATAATATCTGCTTTACATAAAATTCTAGCCTATTCTGTCTTGTGATTAGTGATGTGAAAAAGGATTTGTGCAACTGATAAAGATAGTTCCTTGAAACCAAATCCTGTACTGTCATAGTTAACAATTCAAAATTAACTATTACATATGTGATCTATTAATTTATTTGGTTGTTTTACAATAGTGTGTTGAAACCACTGGAGGGCATTATTTCTATGATAGCGCACAGAAATATGCCGTTTAGGCGGCCTCCGCTATCGCACGTTCTATTTCTAATGCGTAAGCCTAGAAATAGTCCGTTGTACGGGGTGGCTGCTGTGTTTATTTCTATGCTAATGCACAGAAACATGACATTTAATCTGCCGCAGAAGCTATCATGTCAGCTTACAGCTCAGATTTGGGCTAAGCATTTTTGAAGTGCGATCACATTTCACTTTTGGCTACAGTATTGTGTGAGGGTGGCTGGAATTCCGATTGTCAAAACTATTTTAATATTCATTAAGACCACCCCCCCTCTATTTCCCATGTTTTAGAAATGTCTACTAACAATTATGAGCATAGTCTCATGCTTCCCTAGCCCACATTTCCTTCTCAAAAAATTGGGCAAGTGTAGGTGCAAGTGCAATTCGTATCAAATGCTCTAAGTCACGTTTCTGCGAGAACAACTGCGAGCTTAATCAAATGGCTGAAATAGGAAAGTTTCCAAAGGTCATAGAATTCTCTGACTGCTGGAAGGGTTATCAAACAAAAGAGCTTGAAGCTGCATGTGTGCTGTTCCTGAAGAGCCCAAAAAGTTGGTTTTAATTGCCATATATATTTATGTTTTTGGTAATTACCATCAAAACTTTGTCAACCTTCGAGTTGTGGTGTTCCGTTCTGGTATGAATTGTAAACACACACACGACTAAAGTTTGACTTTGGGTTGTAAATGTTACCGTTAAATGGAAATATATTTATTTTTAATTTATAAAAATAAAACAAACAAAAAAAGAAGAAGTTGATTTTTTTGTAGAATACCAAACTGAAAATATAAGTAATGAGAAGAATAAAAAGTAACTACTTTTTATAATTCATTTTTAATTGATGTATTTTATTTTTTGGATTCAAAATTGATTTGATAATACTTTTAAATGTGATAAACAAAAAACAAAAAAATACGTAGAAAAAAACCCCGGCCCGAAAATATAAGTAACGAAAAGAATAAAAAAAATTAAGTAATTTTTGTAAATTCATTTTTTGATTTTTTTTATGCATCTTTTTTGTGTTTAAAAAATTGATTTGATATTACTTTTATAAATGTGATAAACAACCCAAACCAAAAAAAACCCGGCCCCGGCAACATTATATTTATCTTTGTTTACAAACAAACCACGCCCTCGGCTGTTTCAACACGCTATTACAAAACAACCATTTATTTTATAAGTTCAGTAGTAGATTACTGCTTTATTTTGTATATTGTACATTATAATTATTTAATACAAATAAATTATAAAACTGATTATGTATATAATATAGTATGACATATTTCTTCATACATGAAAATAATATAGTAATTCTTTATTCAATTAGGATTTCTAATCTATACAATCAATGAAATGATCATTTGTATAATCTATCGATTGTTTTTAAATATATGACAAAACTTTGTATCTGTGTGCATATATATATATAACATTAAATGATTATACTTTTCTCTTTTTAAATTAACAAGTTACAACTTAATGGAAATTAAATTGTATAAATTAAATAAATAAATTTTTCAACAAATAGAATATATTATTAGAAAATTAAATGTTACACCATTAAGCATCACATGATCACATTTCCTATATTAGCACATTAATTGTTGATAAACAGAGCAAAACTCTCCATACAGTATTGCCACCTGTGCCAAACAGATTAATCAATGGACGTCAGAAGGCTTGTGCATAAAATCCCTATCTAATGCCTACTCATCCAATATCTCCAGACTAGTTTCTGACTTGTGGCCTTGGGTGGTGGCTATGGTTGTAAAAGAGCCAAAGACACCAAAATGTAAGGGTGCTGAACTGAGTTCAGACCCATATGACTATATAAGCTATTGAGCTTAGATTGAAAATATTTTTTGTGTTTTCAATTTCATTCTCATAGTTTTGTAGTTAAGTAGAGTTAAAAGGTGGTTGCTAGAGGGTTGCCTTAGATCCTAAGATCTAGATGCAGTGCTCTCAGATCCAAAGCTCCTCACTGACGAAGGCCACAAGCCAGAAACTAGTCTGGGGATATTGGATGAGTAGGCATTAGATAGGGATTTTATGCACAAGCCTTCTGGCATCCATTGATTACTCTGTTTGGCACAGGTGGCAATACTGTATGGAGAGTTTTGCTCTGTTTATCAAAAATTAAATGTTGTTAAAAAAGAAACTACAAAGGTAAATAAATGTATAATTAAAATTATAGAAGATAGTTTAATAAAAATTTCTAAGTAAAAGATCTTGTAAATGAATTCTAAATCATATATTTTATTTAAATGCAATTTAAGAACATTCATAATAGAACTACTGTATTTTTTTTTAAATCTAATTTTAATTTCAATTCTCTTATCCATATTCTCATTATTAAAAGAGAGAAAACAGATATGTCTAAAGTAGCAGACCATGTATGTACCAATGAACATATGTTTAATTGGGAATACAAAAGTATTGGATAGAGAACAAAAGGTACAAAGACCAAAATTTAAAGAAACTGCTCATATGACAATGGCAAAAAAATCCCATAAGTCAACCTAGTGTAATTATACATAATGTATGGGAACCACTAATCAACTTTGATCTTAAGGAAAAAATGGAGAAATCAGGAGGAACCTCATAGATAAGTATATGAAATTTCTACTGACTGTTGACTTTGGCAGGATGCCTCAGTTGGTTAGAGCATTACCTTAAAATTCAATACTCAAGAATCTAAGGGTCCAGGTTCAAATTTCATGCTAGTACTGTCACTGGTCAGGCCAGCAACACCTGAAGAGAGGAAAATAATACCTCTCAAAACATTGTGCATATACTAACCATATTGTTGTGCTATAACTAACAGTTGACTGCATTTGGAATATTTAAATAAAAGTTAAAATTTTCTAAAGACATTGAATACTCATATTAGATGATGGAAATAGTCCAATATAAAAATATAACTAGAACACCATCATCAGGAAAACATAAATGAATATTGTATGTGATAGTCACTCATATTCCATGAAATATGTTTTAAATATATACATGCTGGTTTATTTCCTCATGCTTAAAGCTAAGTGGCATCCATGTAACAAATAAATAAATAGGGAAAATGTAAACATGTTAGTCTGACCATTACATACTAACAGTGAATATTTGTAAATTTTTCATGCTCATTGTTCATAACAAATATGTATTTATTGCAATCATACCAGAATTGGTGTATGAAAAACTTTTATTTAAAATACAAAGCAATGGATTAGCAATTGACAAACACAAGCAGCTTATTTCTAGACTGTAGAGAATTCTAATGAAATTTCTAATCAATTTACTCTTTATTATTTTTCTACTTTGTTATTTAACATTAAATAAATGTTTTATCTCAAACTGCACTTGAGTTTATTTATAGTTATTGATACTCTTTTGGCTGATACTGAGATAATATCATCAGGGTATAGTGAAGCAGTCGATCTGATACTTAGATTGAGCTTCACAACCCACTCAGAATCTTCCACCACCACAACATATTCAAACTCCATCCTTACGCATATATATATATTACTACTTTTATTTTTGCCTAACTATTAAAATAATAACTGATGTAGATTTATAGAAATATCTTAATGTAACTACTTTTAATAAATAAATATTTGATTTATTTTAATTCGTATACGTGTGTAATGGCATTATACATATTATAGGTGAAGAGAAATTATTTTTTAAAAAATATATAAAAGCGAAATATATTATATTAATGTGTATTTTAAAATTATATTTGTAATTTATCATTTATTTTAGTAATGGCGGTCAGAAAAAGGCTGACACAATCCTGTGGAATATTTTCAAATGTAATTAAGACAATTTACTGGAAACCCATTAGTCCATCTAAAACATATAATAATTTTATAGAAGAATATAAGATCCATTAGTGGAAATTATATCCATCGCAAATTTGTTTTAAAATCTTAGATCATATTTTAAAACAATTGTTCGAGAAATTCTTAACAGGATTGCATTGTCTTTAGAACTTACATGAACAAAAAATGCATTCGGTCAGCAAATTCCGGGTCCACTAAGTGCATAAAGTGCCTCAGGTCTAGCAACTAAAGTGCATTCCAAGATAAACTGAAAATAGTATAAATACTGCTAGATTTGAATCCCAAAGGAGACTTGTAATTATAAAACATCAACGGCAAATATAATCCACACTTGTCATTAAGTAGTGGAAATTTTCACCTTTCTCTCCATTCAACATGCTTTCCTGCACTCATCGCCCAGGATCCTGTTACCCATGAACTTTAATGTACTTAAAAACTGAATAATGAAAATGCTACCTGCCTGACTGACCTAATCTAACTAGATCTAGTTCACCAATTCCAATGGATGCTGAAATCACCAAGAGTAGCTACTAATTACTAAGTTAAAGAACTCTAGCCGCGCATAATGTTTAAATTCTTAAGTTTAGCCTTCCGTAACTATTTCTCATAACCCTGTCTGTAATTTAAAAAAGATAGCATTCTATTAGCTGATCCTTTGACCAGAAATTAAATATTTCATTTAAATAATTTGTAATTTACTTACCTGATATTAGCATGTACATAACTCTATATAACTTTCTTTAATTTTTTTATCATTGAGCCTCTATTAGATAAGTGTAATATTTTCTTTCACTTTCATGCGGCAATATTTTATAACTTTTATTATTGTGTATTATATATTATATATTTAAATATGCCAATAATTCCTCAAATTCACCAGTATGTCATTTTTCTTTTTCTTTTCCCCCTCTCTACTTTATGGGGTGACTAGATTAACTTTAATTAAAACAAGCCTTGTTATTTTTATCCCAGCAAACGCTTGCGAATTTGGGAAAAACAAATTAATAATCTCATGATGTTATTGTCGAAAAACAGAGTAGAAATCCTGTTTTCTAAAAAATGTTTTCTTTTATTTTATTTAAACAACAAGCACTAATCTTAAAAATTCAAATTTATTATATGAAATTAAATCAGTTTTATTCTGAAATCAATAACCACTACCCCATTCGTATACATATCTAATTTATGTTTATTATAATATAAAAGCACTTATAACTGAATTCTCATATCCGTTAACATTGTGGGAAGTTCATATATAAAATAATGTGGGAGGGGAGTCTCTATTCCAATGATTTGTGTATTTTAGTAATAAGTTTAAATGATCCATTACTGTTTAGTAATTAAATCATACCATTACGCAGGATATTCCATAATGTATAGGTAGTAATTAATTAAATATTCCTTTAAAGTTATATGTGTTATTCCAAGCATTGCGTGCACACAGGCTCCCTAGTTTATATATATTTGTGCTTCACTTTACCTGGATTTATAGAAAAGCCGAACCTCGTCTCATATCTCCGAAGCCCAAGAACCAGACTCTTCAACCCCTGGGGACTTACTTTGGTCGCTTGAGCTAGCTCAATATGAAATCGCTCTGGGAAAGCCCAGCCCATTAAACTCACAGCATACCATTCTTCATTTCATGAACCGATTCTGCCAAAGTTTGCAGACATATATCGGTCTATTTCTTCAATGAATTCTCAGAAGCACCTGCGAGGATCTGTGACTGGATCACAAAAGTATGCCACCATGCACACACTGCCATTTTTGCTCTAGTTCCCAATAAAACCTATGAATATCCATAAGCCGTAATGTTCATTCTTTTTATATATTTTAGCACTTAAACATGTGCATTCAAATAATTGTTTGTATATGGTGCCCTAGGTTTGGCAGTGGCTAGATAATTGGCCTATTTATAATGTACCTCTTTTAGATCCAGTCACAAGACATGATTATTGATTATTGTTATTATTCTTTAATGCTGCGTAAATTGTAGTTTATAACTTATTATTTACCTTATTATCCTTTGTTGATTGAATGCTCTTTTTATATTTATTTATTTTACATTTGCTGACTATGATCATTCAGGGGAGATGACAATGTTTTCTCATCATCCGTTTGTCCTATGTACTTACCATTACAATATATTCTTGAATTTGTATTTCCCCTAACAGTTTTTTGATGGATTATAATTATTAATATTTATAATATATATCAGTATTTATGCTAATTAATTATTTTAAGAGGGAGATAGAGGTTCATTCTGATATGTAAAATAAAAAAATAAAAAATATATGTCTTAAATCTCAAGTTTATATTTGGATATTCTAAAAGTTGGACACGTTTTAAATATTGTAAATATTTATTTTTTACTTAATGCACTGTTTGCTTCTATTTTTTTTCAAACAGCAATCTTTAATGAATAAATTATTCTGTACAAAGTATTTTAAAAAGTAATTTCTTTTTTATGCTACAATAATGCTTTCCACAAACTGTTTATCAATTTTAATATAAATAGATTATTAAACAGTCTCAAAAATTATAATGATGATTGTTTATTTATCAATATATAATATCTTAACAAATTGTACACTAATATATACAATATTATTTTTTTAATATCAACATTGTTTGTAGAGATAGTGGTGCAGAAACTGTAAAAGTACACACAAATGTTGAATGTCCATTTAGACTATGTATATAATTATATAAAAGTGCCTGATTCTTCTGTTAAATAGTTATTTCAACCATAGTAATATTTAGACATCTTATTGATATATGAACATTGTTCTTTTTAATGCTTGATTCTTCTGTTAAACAGTTACTTTCAACCATAATATTATTTACACATTTTATTGATATATGAGCATCTTTCTTTTTAATGCAATTAGAGTTCACTTTCTAATTTAAAATTAGAAAACTGTAATAAATTATTGATAAACAGAGCAAAACTCTCCATACAGTATTGCCACCTGTGCTAAACAGAGTAATCAATGGATGCCAGAAGGCTTGTGCATAAAATCCCTATCTAATGCCTACTCATCCAATATCCCCAGACTAGTTTCTGGCTTGTGGCCTTCGTCATTGAGGAGCTTTGGATCTGAGAGCACTGCATCTAGATCTTAGGATCTAATGCAACCCTCTAGCAACCACCTTTTATCTCCACTTAACTACAAAACTATGAGAATGAAATTGAAAACACAAAAAATATTTTCAATCTAAGCTCAATAGCTTATATAGTCATATGGGTCTGAACTCAGTTCAGCACCCATATATTTTGGTGTCTTTGGCTCTTTTACAACCATAGCCACCACTATCCTAACACCAATCCTGCCTAATAGGATAGTGATGGCTATGGTTATAAAAGAGCCAAAGACACCAAAATGTATGGGTACTGAACTGAGTTCAGACCCATATGACTATATAAGCTATTGAGCTTACATTGAAAATATTTTTTGTGTTTTCAATTTCATTCTCATAGTTTTGTAGTTAAGTGGAGATAAAAGGTGTTTGCTAGAGGGTTGCATTAGATCCTAAGATCTAGATGCAGTGCTCTCAGATCCAAAGCTCCTCACTGACGAAGGCCACAAGCCAGAAACTAGTCTGGGGATATTGGATGAGTAGGCATTAGATAGGGATTTTATGCACAAGCCTTCTGGCATCCATTGATTACTCTGTTTAGCATAGGTGGCAATACTGTATGGAGAGTTTTGCTCTGTTTATCAACAATTAATGTGCTAGTATAGGAAATGTGATCATGCGATGCTTAATGGTTTAACACCAATCCTGCCTAATAGGATAGTGGTGGCTATGGTTGTAAAAGAGCCAAAGACACCAAAATGTATGGGTGCTGAACTGAGTTCAGACCCATATGACTATATAAGCTATTGAGCTTAGATTGAAAATATTTTTTGTGTTTTCAATTTCATTCTCATAGTTTTGTAGTTAAGTGGAGATAAAAGGTGGTTGCTAGAGGGTTGCATTAGATCCTAAGATCTAGATGCAGTGCTCTCAGATCCAAAGCTCCTCACTGACGAAAGCCACAAGCCAGAAACTAGTCTGGGGATATTGGATGAGTAGGCATTAGATAGGGATTTTATGCACAAGCCTTCTGACATCCATTGATTACTCTGTTTAGCACAAGTGGCAATACTGTATGGAGAGTTTTGCTCTGTTTATCAACAATTAATGTGCTAGTATAGGAAATGTGATCATGTGATGCTTAATGTAATAAATTATGTTAAGATGGAAAACAGTGATAACCTTTGAACATGATCCTAGGTTATTACTTGTTCTTAGTAATATATATGTAGTTTCAATGAGCTTTTAGATAGAAGACTTAATCAAACATCTATATAATATACATATTAAATAATCATGAATGCATTTTTTTTTACTTCGTAAAAATAATCATTTAATAATGATTACACACTATAAATAATATATATTTTTAAAAGCATAATCTAAATAGTTGAATTGTTAATTTTTTGAAATTAATACTTTTAATCTCCTAAGAACTTAATGGATTTTAAAAAAATTTAATGTAAATTATGAATAATAATAATAAAAAGTTTAGTATGAAACTGTTGCATATCTGTTATTTTTTTCTAATCATATTTCTAAATAAATAAAAACTTTTTTAAAAAAAATTAATTAATACAAAAATTTTACAGGGATTGTAAAATATTAATATTTTTTCTTGTTGTGAGATATCAAAAAAAATTGTGTAATTAATTGCTCAAAAGAGTGAATGATGTTCAAGCACCAAATGATAGAAAACAATAGTTCATTTGACCAGTCAGAGACCTTTTCAGTTAAGAATTGATCCAAAAACCTTAAGCTTTTCTGCAGCTATTCACATCTTAGCTCTAAACCATAATGGTTTTTATAAACTAAAAAAAAATCAAAATAAAAAAATCAAATGACTAGTCCTCCTAAGATCATGACATACAAGCATCAAAGTGACAGATAGATCTTTGAACAAGAAACCTTCAACTGTGAATCTGCCTCATTATCACTGCATGAAATTATACGAATTTTTAAAAAAAATCAAAATGTCATTGTTACAATTTTAACTTTCTCCCAATCATATAAATCTTTAAAAACATTTTTAAAAATGTGAGTACAACAATAAATAATATAATTTTGTTGTAATTTAGTAAGAGTTCATAAATGAGTTGATAGGATGATTTCAAATAATAACATCAACTTTTTAGCATGAGCTCCATGTAAAAAAAAAAATTCAGACAATGGATTCATAATCTATGCCAATAAATATTAATAAAATTGATGTTTTGTGATTATAAATGAGTAGGCAAAATGGTTAATACTAATTCACATGGTTTTACTATGAAGGTTTATATTCTATTTATTATTTTCTTTTGTGTGTATGTGAATTACTTGTATTAAAAAAATACCAAAAAAAATTTTAAAAATGGATAATCAAGAACAGACTTATATATTTTTACTCTATTTGTTTATGATTTTATAAAACAAAGCAAATCATTCATTAGTGTATTTATCTGAAATGGATGTTTTCAAAGTTATGAGTGGAGGGAATTTGACAATGATAAATGAAAATGTAACAATTAATTCTTCAATTTGTTTAAAAAATCTTGGCAAAAAATAAGCAAAAATCATTGACTATTTTAACAAATCAATAATTTTTTTTGTTTTATTAATTCAATTTTTTTTTCACTTATTTATGACTTTATTACTTCAATTTATTTTTATAGAAAATGTATTCTTAAAGAATTCAAATGTGTGAGAGAGCATATGGTTTTCTTAGTACATCAGTACACTACGTTTATAATCAAAATTCAGACTAGATAAATTTTGACATTTTTTCAGATCATAAATAGATTTAGATTTTTCTTTCATGTAATATGATACTGCCAACCATCCAATCATGTAAGCAAATGAGTATCTAATTTTATTAGCTATAAAGTAATCTGAAGTTCATTGCATGAGTGACAATGCACTGACTATAAAATTTAAAAAAATATTATATGATTTACCTTTATATATGTGTGTATATATACTATATATGAAGTGAGAGGATAATTTTTTAGAAATAAAAAATTGTATTTATAACTTTTAATTAAAATTCAGTATTAGTAATAATTTTAAAAATCTGGAACAACATTTTTATGTTCTTCTCTTTAATCACTATAATTTTCTAAAATTATATAATTTAGCTCATTAAAGCTAGTCAGAAAGTGAAAACAAAATTGACCCAAATCAAATTGCTCAAATGACCAAGGAAACTATTATCCATTTACACATTGATAAGTTGATTATGAAACAATCAAATCTTAAATGTACTATAATTACAAGACTGATTAAGGTCACCCATATATTAGATTTCTCATTAAAGAAATTCTTAGATGCTATTCATAGATTCTTTAGATCATTTTTAATATTTTAACAATTTTCTTGGACTTTTTTTTCAACAAAAAAGAAAGATAAAATATTTTTCCCAAAAAGAGCTTTTTTGAGACTTTAAATCAATTTAATAATGATAATTTGTATAATAATTTAGTCTAGAAATTTCTAATTAAAAGTTTTCTAAATATTCATCTCTTTATATCTTTTATATCTAACTATATGCCATTTCTTATTTCTTTGTATTTAATTAATTGTATTGTAGAAGATTAGATGCAATTAACAGCTTACATGACTCATCGCTCATTCTATCATCTCAATTATACTGCAATGCTTATTATAATAGCTGTCTCATAGAAATGTACTTTAAGTTAACCAATATACAATATGATATATCCCTAACTTACATATATATGAAAATATATAGATTATTATTACCAAGTAGTGATTTTTTTTGTTTTACCATTGAGTAATAAGTCCGCATGCATATTTAAAAGCAAATTACAGTAAAATGAACTTAAATTTATTTAACTGTATAAATGTGTTTATCCTCCAAAGTCAGATTTATAAATATAGTTATTATAACTAACAGAATACATTATAGATGTGTAGTGTTTTGTAAAAATGCAGACATGTTTGTGCACTCCGGAAAAACTAGAATGTATTCGAGAGGTTGTTTTTAGATCGCGTGCTGATAACTGTGGAATTTAATTAAGGTATTGACGTAATGGCGATCGACAATTCCAAGAAATATTTTCTGATTGCAAATATTTCTAGATAAGAGATGTTACCTTATTGGACGGTGTATTGATTGATTGTTGCAGTTATCAGAAAGCGTTAAGAAGACTGGGTAACAACTACGCAGGGCAGTAATTAGAGGACAACTCCAGTAGAGAGCAGTCATGCATTATTAGAGGCAGTATTTAAGTAGAGATATCTCGCGTCAGTGCTTGCGATTAATGACCAGCGCCCAGTGGAAATGTAGTCTACGGGTGTAGCTGAAAGAGCCCACAGAGATGGGAAGACCACAGCAGAGATATTGAGAGCATTCGTTGCAGAGTATTAGTTGCAGACCATTCGTTGGAGAGCATCCGCTTGCAGACCATTCATTGGAGAGCAGTCGGGGCAGACCATTCATTGGAGAGCATCCGTGGCAGAGCATTCATTGCAGACCATTTGTTTGGAGAGCATCCATTGCAGAGAATACAGAGCATTCATTGGAGAGCATCCGCAGCAAAGCATTCATTGCAAGAGAACATTGTGGGAATTGAACATAGTTATTTGCTGACCGCTCAGTCATAATTGCAGATATAACATTTGCACAGTCAGACTGGCGGATATAACATTGGCGCAGTCGACAGCCGCATACAAATTACGTGCGTAAATTTTTTCAAACCTTTCCTGAAAAATAAGGCAATGGTAGCAACTCCGTTATATAAATTGTTACGTAAAGGGCAAACATGGAACTGGACTAAAACACACGAAAAAGCTTTCGAAAAAACAAAAGATCTATTAGTATCGGATAAATTGTTAGTGCATTTTGATAGGGATCAAGATGTTAGAATTACTACAGATGCATCAGAATGGGGAGTAGGTGC
The DNA here is from genome assembly GCA_028023455.1 of Epiperipatus broadwayi. NCBI lineage: Eukaryota > Metazoa > Onychophora > Udeonychophora > Euonychophora > Peripatidae > Epiperipatus > Epiperipatus broadwayi. The sequence continues at coordinate 37,016 of JAQFVV010007746.1, forward strand.
AGTCCTAGCTCATCCAATAGAGGGATGTGAGTGCGCTGTGGCATATGCATCCAGAACTTTGTTGAAGGCAGAAAAAAATTACAGCCAGATAGATAAAGAGGCACTGGCAATTATATTTGCGGTAAAGAAATTCCACCAATTTATTTTTCGCCGAAAATTCGAGATAATAACTGATCATAAGCCATTGCTGGGTATTTTCGGAAATGACCGGGCAACTCTGGAACATTTAAGTCCGCGTATGTTAAGATGGCGCAATATATTGAGTTCGTAAGATTTTATATTGAAATACAAGAAAGGAAAGGAAATTTCCCACGCCGATGCTTTATCGAGGTTACCAGATGACAAGGAGCCAATAGAAAGTGAAATAGAAGTGAATTATATTGATAATATGAACTCCGAGGTTTTAAATAGTGAAACTGTTAAGCGGTGGACTAACAAAGATAAAGGATATCGTTTGTTGACAACGTGGATTAAGAAAGGTTGGCCCAAATGTAAACCAAATAATTTAGCTATGGGATTTTGGATTAACAGAGAAAACTTATCTATATGTAGGGGATGTATAGTGATGGGGGACAGAGTTGTAATACTTCCAGTAGGTAGAGATAAGGTATTAAGTTTACTTCACCAAGGTCACCCGGGCATAATGCGTGCAAAAGCTTTAGCACGTAGTTATGTCTGGTGGCCTCAAATAAATAATGATATCGAGAAATTCATTAAAAAATGTTCACCATGTCAGTTGGAAAGCTCATTGCCAGCTAAACAGTATTTATCTTGGCCAAAAGCAGTTAAACCGTGGGAACATCTACATATAGACCACGCAGGACCAATTGATGAAAAAATAATGCTAGTTGTGACGGACGCATACTCGAAGTGGATAGAGTGTCACCTGGTAAAGAATACAAGTGCACAGGAAACCATAAACTGCATAAAGACAATATTCTATATACATGGATTTCCGGAAGTGATAATATCAGACAATGCCACAGGATTTATAAGCGAAGAGCTGAATAAATTTTTTGATAGTTATGGAATCAAACATGTGTATGCACCACCGTATCACCCTGAGTCAAACGGATTAGTGGAGAATGCCGTAGGACAAATAAAAAAATGTTTAAAGAAGAATAAAAATGAGAATATACAACAAACTTAAGGGAATTTATGCTGAACCAGCATTCAACACCATCAATAGCGACTGGGAAATCACCAGCAGAACTACTATGTGGGCAAAAGTTAAGAATTAAGCTAGATATTTTGCGTCACACTGCTCAAAAATTTGTGTGCAAAGAAACCGCTCGAAAATTGTTTGCAATAGAAGATCCAGTATGGATAAAAGATGTTATTCATAAAGTATGGATAAAAGGAACAATTGACAAAGTAATATCACAGCAAATATATGAAAGTACAGGACATAATGGATTAAAATATAAACAACACGTGAATCACATACGTAAAGGGGAACCGGAAGAAATGCAGATGGATATATTCGAGCAACTACAACCACAGGAAACGAGCGATAACACAGAACAGGAATTACCAGAAGACATGCTAGAGGCGATAAAAAAGAAGAGAGTGATGTTCAACATAAAGCGGAAAAAGGAAACTCGCCTAGACCCATACGCTATAAAAGAAAGCCTCTCCATTTAAACGATTATGTTTGTGGGAAAAACAATCTACTTCAGGAGTGAGGGGAGGAAGTGTTGTGTCTAATGGTGAAAATAAAATAACTTGTATAAATATTATTATGTAATTAAAAACTGTTATAAATATTACTCCAGAAGTAGATATATATGTGTGTGTGTTAAACTTGAATTTGTATAAAGTAAAATATTTAGAAAGTCAAATTTTATGTAAATAAAATATTTGGAAATTAAAACTTTAATATATAGAATGGAAATAATTAGACAATTGGAAAGATAAGCAGAAATTGGAGGGAACTGATAAGACATCTGGCAGGACTATATAAACTGTGTAGGAGAGGATCATGGGTCTTTTTGCTGTTTTGCCTGACTGAGAACAGAGCTAATAATTGTATTTTGCTGATCAGAACTTACGAGGGAGAAAAAACCCAGATTATCGGATCTGAAGGTGCAAAAATCCAACTAGGGGTAAATATAACAGATCCTCCTGATCTTTTATTATTTTGTACGCCTTCAGGGCTCTCTGTAGGGTTAAGTTAAACTAATGTAAATGTTTGATATATTTAACTAAATAAATCTTAATAATTAATAATTCTCGTGCTGGTTGTTTATTTGTGAAACTAACTGAAATCATTTTAGTAATTTATTGTATGTTGTTTGTCCCTGTCGTTTCTCTCACCGGGGCGGATACATTACAAAGTTGGCGAGGTTGCATCTGGAACCTGTGAGTAGCGAATAAGTTTTGAACAACAAGTTTAGCTATAAATGGGGAAACCTGGTGAAAATGGAAATCCCAGTTAGTATAACGTTAATAACGGAAGTGAAAGTTTGGAAATAAAACACTTGCGCAGTTAACATCGGAAGCTGAGTTTTACCATGCTTGCGCAGTCACCATTGAATGTAACTGGCGAAAAAGTTTCAGCAGCAGTTTGAATCGAACATTTCTGAGTGAAATAAAGTAGGAATAGAAAAACAACACCAAGGAATCGCAACAAGGGTTTTTCTGGAGTGGAGAGAGGTGTAGAGTTTTCTAAAAATGCAGACATGTTTGTGCACACCGGAAAAACTAGAATGTATTCGAGAGGTTGTTTTTAGATCGCGTGCTGATAACTGTGGAATTTAATTAAAGCATTGACGTAATGGCGATCAACTATTCCAAGAAATATTTGCTGATTGCAAATATTTCTAGATAAGAGACGTTACCTTATTGGACGGTATATTGATTGATTGTTGCAGTTATCAGAAAGCGATAAGAAGCCTGGGTAACAACTACGCAGGGCAGTAATTAGAGGACAACTCCAGTAGAGAGCAGTCACGCATTATTAGAGACAGTATTTAAGTAGAGATATCTTGCGTCAGTGCTTGCGGTTAATGACCAGCGCCCAATGGAAATGTAGTCTACGGGTGTAGCTGAAAGAGCCCATAGAGATGGGGAGACCGCAGTGGAGATATTGAGAGCATTCATTGCAGAGTATTAGTTGTAGACCATTCGTTGGAGAGCATCCGCTTGCAGACCATTCATTGGAGAGCAGTCGGTGCAGACCATTCGTTGGAGAGCATCTGTGGCAGAGCATTCATTGCAGACCATTCATTTGGAGAGCATCCATTGCAGAGAATACAGAGTATATTCAGAGCATTCATTGCAGACCATTCATTGGAGAGCATCCGCAGCAGAGCATTCATTGCAAGAGAACATCGTGGGAATTGAACATAGTTATTTGCTAACCGCTCAGTCATACTTGCAGATATAACATTTGCACAATCAGACTGGCGGATATAACAAGATGATAATTTGTTAATTCTTAATACTCCTATAAAACAATTTATTTATGTACTTATAAAATTATGATAAAGTAATGGCATATCACATTCCTATTAATTATTGCAATTAAACATAATACACTTTTTAATTAAATAAATATTAAATATAATATTACTTTGTTCTTTTTACAAATATTGTATTCAATTAAACTGAAATCCCAAATAATGATGCAGATAATAGGATGTAATGAATACAAATCAAGCATACAAATCAATGCATGTTAATTTTATTACACAAAATTTTCAACACAGTATCCATGAAATTATTTATTTACCTAAATTATACTTTTGATAATAATAAAAATAAATTACTATAATTAGTTGACATTAAAGACGGAAGATCAAAAAATTTGAAACAGATTTTATTTTAATTAAAGTTCTCTTTTTGATTATTTACCAAATACAACAAACACAACAGCCAATGATTACTATATATATATGCAAGATAAAATTTGGCATAAAATAGAAATATAAAATAAAATAAGTGGATCTAAAGCAATGTATTTTAGATAATAATTATTCTAGGAAAAAAAAATCAAAAAGGATTAGATAAAGAATGCTAAAAATAATTACAAGTAATCTCTTCTCTTAATAAGTGGACCTAAAGCAATGTATTTTAGATAATAATTATTCTAGGAAAAAAAAATCAAAAAGGATTAGATAGAGAATGCTAAAAATAATTACAAGTAATCTCTTCTCTTTTTTTTTCACCCCAAGAGGAAAATGACACATTTTGGTCTCATTGCCCAAAATATTACTTAATGGTAATAAATGATTTGAAGTCTTTTAACTTGCAGAATATTGAATACATAAACAATATATAAATTGAATGAATATTAACTAGTTTAAAATACTTTATTAAAATTGTATAAATTTATTTATTGTAAAATGAAAATAAATATGATTTGTACTTTTTTGAATTTTAAAATATAATAGGTTTATGAAGTCAATTTTTAAAAATCACCTTTACTTTATTAAAAATTATTTTTTTTTAATTGTATTTTATTATTTCAAAGTAATATAATTCCTAAAAATTTGTTTTTAAATAAGGAGAAATATTTTGTAGTAATAAATTTAACTAATGTTTACAAAATAGGAATTAATTAAAAATGCTGATTTGTTGTTTTAGTAATAAATCAATTATCTTATTTGTCTATTGTTGATAACAACTTTTTAAAATATACAATAAAAGAGCACATTCAGGGTTGGAAATCAGTTTGAGTTTTTATACTTTAGAGCAGGGGTGGGCAAATAGCGGCCCGAGGGCCACATGCGTCCCGCTAAGAGTTTTTATGCAGCCCTCCAAGACAATCAGAAAAATCCACCTTGGACTGAGACTTCCTTCCTGTTGCATGACCGAATATTCATCTCATATTTTCCACTAGAATGGCCACATCAGTATACATGCGCAGTGTAGATATGATGTGCAGTGCTTTTTCCAGTTGATCTGATTAATTTCAATTTTGTCTTTGCATTAGCAAATATATATATTTCCAACTTTTGCGAAACCATGAATGCTCCAAAAAAATGTAAAATTGATAATGAATGTCATGTGTTTAATGAAGAATGGACAAACAAATATTTCTTTGGTAATACAGGGAATAAAGCAGTGTAATTATTGTGTCATGAAAAAAAGATGGGCCCTCCGTTAATCTTCGCTTCCACAAAATGGCCCCGATGCGGCCCTCCACCAACTTATGTGGCCCCTGAGCCAAAACAATTGCCCACCCCTGGTTTAGAGGGTATATTAGCAGTTTATAACAGATCATAGCTCAAAAGAGCAGGCAAATGGCAAGAAGTACTTCAGCAATGATAACTGGCTAAAACCTTTTGGCTTATTTGCCATCTATGTCTAATAATCACTTAAATATTAATAAATAATTTAAGTTCTTTTTACTTATAGAATATTGAGTTGATATATAACAAAATCAAAAAAAGCACCAGCTCAAATACCAGCTTAACTAACTAGTAAAAAAAAAGCCTGTTGAGAATATTTCAAATATGAAAAAAACTTTAATATTTTCCAATTTTAAAACTCAAGAGGATCTATTGTTGCTGTATTGCTTAAAGAATATTAATGAACTCACATATGTAAACTGAGGGCCAACTTAAAACTATCAAAAACTTTCATCATTTTATAAAATACAGGATTTAATTAAAAAGTCATAATAAACCACTAGAGAAATTTTATATATATATATTATTGAAGTTAAATAATAACATACATGTTGTTTGACTGACTTCATGAAAATACCCAAGATTAAAAAAAAAAAAACACTTTAGTATTTCTATTTTTTTTGTTTAAATTTTATTATTAAATTTCATTCATATTTAATAATTGTAAATGTTAAATCAAATTTATTTAATATATATGATATAATCAGATATAAATATATATTATTTAAATATGTGTTAAAATAGAGTTTTGTCATTGCAGAATGAATTAAAATTAATTTAATAATTAAATATGAATACAAAATGATTTGAAACCTTTGAATCCCTGAGAGCCCCCTTTCAAATTTTTTACCAATCATAGACATTAAATCGAATTTGCATGAAATCTTACACATATGGGTATTACATCATTCTTTTCACAATCTTTCTGTCTTTAAAAAGATGTATGTATTTTTTTGCTATGATGAAATTTGGACTTTTTATGAATTATTTTCTAAAAGGCAATTTTTAATTTTTTTTTCCTCATTTTTTTAGATTTAGTGAGTGTAAAAATCTTTTATTGCTGAAATGGATCCCGTCACCACTTGTTTTAGTTCTGATTCTAATTAGGATACGGAGTTCCCCATTGACAATCCCTGTGTTTCTGAGATTTCTCTTTCTAGCAGTTCTTCTGATGGAAATCCTAGTGATAGTTCAGGCAATGTATCCAAAAAAAAAGATTTGTGAAGTCATCTGTAAGAAGAATGAGCATGGCAACCAATCCTATACCAGGGCCTTCTTCACAACTGGGCTAGGATTCAATTCTGGATAATAACATTTATGAGTCACATGTGCCAATCAGAGACTTTACCAAGTTTCCGTCACCTGTGAGTATTCAATTAGTGATTTTTATTACTTATTTTTTGATAAGAAAATATATAATTACATACATATTGAAAGCAATAAATACACTGTAGAATGGAAAGCAGTTCTGAAGTGGGTCAATGTCACTCCATAAGTTGAATGCATTTTTAGGCATGGTGGTTCAAAGTTGTAGTACATTGTGCATGACTAAATTGAAATTCATTTGGTCTAAAAAAAGAATTAATGTATCAACTGGGACTTGCTAAAGTTATGGTTCGAGATCAATTTATTGGAATTTTAGGCAATTTATATTTCAATGACAATAAAACCATGCCACCAATTACTAGTAAAGAGCATGATAAAATTTATAAAATCAAGCAACTATAGATCACTGTAATATTAATTTCAAACCTACTTTACTGCTTATCATACTAAAAGTGCTACAGTTCAAATGCCTTTCTAAATGCTTCTACCCCACACAGTTATAATGCACCATGATGCATATCCAGATCTCAGAATCATATATCTGCATGGTCCTGCAATAACTAAGATATATAATTTTATTTATATGATCATTCATTTACTGTATGATTACAGTAACATTGTACACATTTATTGCAATTGTGTAATAATCTCTTGATTTTTTCAGTTTTAGGTAAGACAGTTTGAACTCTAGCCATTTATTCAAGGTCTAAAATTCATAATATTTACAGTAATTTCACCATCAATTTTCTCATGGGTTCTATAGAATATGTAGTTTTGATTACCTTTTTATTTAATTGTATTTACATTTATTTTAATGTTTTTAATAAATTTGTTTATTTTGATGTTTATTGATTTACTTTGTTTTTATTCATTATCTTAGAGAAATTTTCATTTGTTTGATATTTATTTCTTGAATACATTTTTTTTTACTTGAAAAGAATACATATTTTAGATCTCCCCTCATTTTTCAATAATATAATAAATTATATTTTTTCATAATTTACTAAAAGTTCTTCTTACATATCTCATACACAGTTCTTGTTATTTTCCCCTCTCCATTAAAACCAAACATATTTCTAACAGATACCCTGCTTGGAAGGACAAAATCTGAGTCAACTAATAAAATGAAGGTCACCAATAACTTTGTTTTTGTAAGTTTTACAATGAAAAATTATCTGAGATAAATCATGTTATATATCAATCTTTTCAGCATTTTATGACAAATGTGATGAAGTCATCTATAAAAATATCATTTTAACATTTAACTTTCAAAATTTAGAATTTATGAACAAATGTAAAAATAAACATTTTTAAAAGTGTTAAAAATCTCTTTTTTCTTAACTTTTTTTAAAGGTAATGACTATTTTATCAGCTTTATTACATTCTTTCAAATGTGCTCTTTCTAACAATGTATATTACAAATTATATTTGTTGTAATTTTTTTTTTAATTCAAAATGGTGACATAGATTTCTAGTAAAATTAATATTTGAAAACACTATTGCACTTGAAAATATATCCTGACTGAAACTTTTATATATATAAAAATGTAAACTAACATGTATTATTATTTACTAATCATCAAAGTTATTAAAACAGGCAAAACTCTCCATACAGTAGTGCCACTCAGTGCCAATCAGAGCAATCAATGGATGCCAGAAGACTTGTGCATAAAATCCATTGATTGCTCTGGGTGGCACTGAGTGGCACTACTGTAAAGAGTTTTGCCTGTTTTAATAACAGTTATGTGCTAGCATAAGAAATAGTGGTCATGTAATGTTTAGTGGTTTAATCATCAAAGTTACTGATTAAATATTTTTGTTAATAATATATAGTTTTAGTTCTTTATTCTTGGTTTATTATTCTTTCTATATATGTGATCGATAATGCAGTGATTGAATATATTCATCCTATTCATTCATAAGCTAATGAATTCTGTCTATGGTTAGAGAGTGGGTATCCCAAAAAATATTTTTTCTCCCTAATGATGAGTGTAAAGCCATTTTGATTTTTCTACAATATAACCAATGAGCAAAAACATCAACATGGTTATATATATATATATATATATATATATATATATATATATATATATATATATATATATATATATTATAATGAGTTTGCAAATATACTTTCCTGCTATTAATACTTAAGTAAACATCCAATTTGTATTATTGCAATGTATAAATTTCATCACAAAAACATATCATCATATAGAAGCCAATCTTTAATAAATGTAGTTATTCTAATTCCACAAAAAAAAAAAACACAGAACAAAAAGTTAAAAATGAGTGATAACTATAAAAAAAATAAATCTATAAAACACAAATGTTTATAAGTTTATTTTTTTGACTCATTGTAATCCTATTTTTTTAACTTTTTTTTAAAGTGAAATTTATTAAGACTTCAACAACTTGCTTAATTATAACTTTCTATTGTATTCTATCCTTGCCTCTATTTTCTAATGAAAGTCATTAATATTATACTTCATTAGAATATCTCAATCTTTATAACATAACTATGGTTTGCCTGTACCATAAAAACCATATTTAAGTTCATCACAAATTACCTTTTTAAAAAATCACCAAAAATATTACTTTACAATAGTATATTTTATAACACTGTATTCACAAGCTCAATTTTGAATAATACCAAATTACATTTAAATAAAAAATATTAATATAAAATCATGTTGAGCTAATAAAACTTATCTCAAATATCAGTCTATCTCAAAAATATAATCAAATTTCTGATTTCCTTAAAAAATTCTTAAGATAAGCATAAGTACATCCATGATACTGGAATAATCATCAAAAAAAAAAAAATTTAGATAAATATTTTTTTTACTAATCATCAATTCATGATTCAATGAGAAAAAAATAAAAGCATTAATGAAGCCCAAAAGTCTGTTTCAGCTATCTACAAAAATAAACTTAATAATTGTAGGAATGCTAAAAAAATTTTTTTATAAGAATCATAATTCTCAAAAAGAATTTATTGATCTAATATGAAAAATTAAGAATGAGCAGTTGGCAAGTACTCTAATGAAATGTAGCTAATAATGAAGATAATTAAATAAAATAACAAACCAATTATACTCTTAACATTTATTAACCAAAATTTGGGACAATGTTGATAAAATAGAAATTGTCCTGTAGTTTTCCAAATATTCCATGTCTCAATTTTAAGCAATCTGGAAATATTCCTGAACATATAGAAAAATTATACAAAAAGTAATATTGATAATAGAATAGAAAAATTTTCAATTAATATTTTGAAGGAGACATGATTCAAATCAATACATTTCTTATGTCATATTTCAATTTCTTCCATTCTCTTTAATAACAAAAGAATTATGATGGATTTCTCATAATCAAAAACACAATAAGATAATAAGATCTAATAAACTAATCCATTAATAATTCCACACTAAGAACAAAACATTGACCAAAATGATCAGCTATTAGTTTTGAATTATTTGTAACATCAATAGATGCTTCATTAATGTTTAACCTAGAAACTGAGAAATCTTTTTTTAAAAATATGTATTTTAATAACAAATCAAAAGTTGCCTAATTTGACTGGTCTTAAAGTATCAATATGAGAAGAATAAAAAAAAAACCTTTCTAACTTTAATTATATCTTCTTTTTTTTTTCTTAATCAAAGACTTTTAGTTGTTCTCCAAATTCTTTATTAGAAGATAGCTTTTTAAAAATATTCAATTTGTTTTTTCTGTTTAATTTTGATATTAATTCAATGTTTACCTAATCATTTTTTTTCTTTTTTATATGTTTTGTAAAAGAACAACATTCAATAAAATCATTAATCTTGTCAACAAATAATGAAATGGTACAATTTACATTATTCACCTCAAAAATTAAATTCCAGTCTTGCAAAGTAATTAAAGAAGGCGAACATTTAATACTCTAAAGCATTTTTTATAAGATAATATTCTAAAACATTTTTTCTAAGACAAAGTTCTTATTAAAATTAACTACAATTCCTATGTGGTCCATAGCACACCATTCTAATATCAAAGTTTTCAAAAAAATATTTTTAGGATATCTAGCAAAGATATTATCAATAAGTAAAGATGATGAAGATATAACATGCAAGATGTGATAAAAATTGAATGAAAGTCCTAAAAGTGGTACCACTTTTATATATCGTCTGATATGTTTATATAGACACTAAAGATTGCAACTTGACCAAGGAGTGTAAGATTAATAATGCAAATAATTTTTTAATCAGATAAATATAACCTGTTCTGAAAGCAGACTAATAAATAATTAATTATAATTTCCAGATTCTGAAAACAGAATAGTGATTTAGAACTTCAAAATTCTATATAAAATATATATTTACTAAGACAATAACGCCAATTACAGGCTTTAGTAGGTTTATAAATGTAGATGATAACAATCAACCCATAAGCTATCAACAATTTAAAGTCAAGGCAATCTCCTTTAACAATAAAGGTGGTACCACCTTTATATGTGGTCTGATATGTTTATATAAACACTAAAGATTACAATTTGACCAAGGAAATGTAAGATTAATAATGCAAAGAAGTTTAAACAAGCCTCATTAATCAGGCAAATATAAACTGTTCTGAAAGCAGACTAATAAATAAGTAATTATAATTTCCAGATTAATGATTAATGAGATTTATTTAAACTTCTTTGCATTATTAATCTTTACTCCTTGGTCAAGTTGCAATTTTTAGTAACTATATAAACAAGTTAGACCAGTGTTGTTCAACCCTTGGTCCATGGCCCGGCACCGGGCCGTGGAACTTTTCTGCAGGTCTGCGTGCTAGACGGGCAGTAAAAAGTTTGTAATAATAAATAATAAGAGTTTAAACTTTTAATTAATATAGCCAATTTTTATTTATTTTTTCATCTCATTTTTACTCAAAAAAAAAAGAAAACAGAACAAAAACAAAATCTAATCAATCATTCATAAATTAATTTGTTTTTCTAGTTATCACAGATGTTTATGGGAGGGGGGGTAGAATTAATTTTTTATTACTTTTCTAAAAAAATTTAAACAAAGTTTTTTATTATATAAACTCCATATATATATATAAAACTTTATCTTATATAGTTAACATTGTTTTGATCAATTATAACAATTATGCTTATCTTTAAGAAAATTTATTTATAGACTTCCGCTGGTCTGCGAAATCTTATCCATATTTTTGCTGGTCCGCGGAACCTTATCCTTATTTTTACCAGTCCGCAGGTGTGAAAAGATTGAAGACCACTGAGTTAGACCATATATAAAGATGGTATCACCTTTATTGTTAAAAGAGGTTGCCCTGACTACAAAATGTTGATAGCTTAAGAGTTTTTTTATTAACTACATTTATAAACCTCTTAAAGCCTGAGTAACTGGCTTTATTGTCTTAGTACATTTAATTTACAATATATAATTAATCTATAATATTAATAAGCCAACAAGCTGATACACATGCACTTTGCAGATGTCACTATATAAATGAATACTGCCACTTTTTCAAATCCAAGATAAAGTCTTTAAGAAAATATAGAATGAATCCACCTATATTTTCGAAAAAAGTAATTTAAAGTGATCAATTAATAACTTCACGCTCTTCATTTCAAACACTTCAGATTTGCCCATACGTATATGGTTGGGTCGAAAATATAGGTGGATTCATTCTATATTTTCTTAAAGACTTTATCTTGGGTTTGAAAAAGTGGGAGTATTCATTTATATAGTGACATCTGCAAAGCGCATGTACCAGCTTATTGGCTTATTAATATTATAGATTATAAAATAAACATTGCGCTATATAAAAAAATAAATGTCTTGTTTAAATATATAATTAAATAACTTATAAAATATAAAAACAAAAAATATTTAATTTTTATAAATACTATTTACATTAATTTCCATAAATTCCAACTATTAAATAAAGCCCACTTTCCTCCCAATTTTGCTGGATCTTTAACCATATTTATACATTTATCCAAATTTTCTTGAATATATAATTTTCATAATATATTATCTTAAGGTAATCTTTTACATACTTTATAGCATTTATACTTTCTTCACATTTTATTTTATGTCCTGTATCTAAATAATGCAAATATGGTTCTGATCTCATATTTTTACTATTAATTGCTCTATCATGTTCCTTACCTCTCTCAATTGCTGTTCTTCCCATCTGTCCTATATATATATATTCTAACCTCCCCCCGAGCATTCTCACCCCAAAATTATTGTTTATAACGAATATTCCGGGTTCTAGCTCAGTTAACAAATAAATAAATGAAATATTCAGCATTGATTAAAATGATTACTAGCTCTAATTTCTAAATACAAATACGGTTCAATTTTTAAAATGAATTAATAAATATTTACTATTTTCATGAGACATGGGGTGACAATACGGGAAAACGAGATAGACTACATTGAGATATTATCCACACGATACTACCTCAATGGCATAAGAACACTATTCCCCCTTTTTACTATACCAAATAACTAACTCATAGTATTCTTACGACTTTCTGAGCTCTATTCACTACGATTAAAATAATAATTATATCTCAATCTTCTTTATAACAAGAATCTAGCTCAATTAAATAAAATAAAATAAAATAAAATCTCAGGTTCATAAATTGTATTCTAACTGATTTAAAATTACGGTAGTAAAATATGAAAAAGGAATTTTATGTCACAATCTACTACACAGCAACTAACAATAATAAAATAATAATAACAATAATAAATATAATATAATCTTATTTCTTCCTAAATGAATTAAATAAATACGTACGTGGTAGTATTTTTAATAATCTGACAACAGAATACGTGTGGCAACATTAGCATATAATTTAATGTAATATTGTGGCAACCGACTTATGACCAATAAATAATATAAAATTATAATCTTTTAATTTTAACATACCAATAAATTCTCAAAATTATTATAACACTTTTATGTTTACCTTTTTGTGCAAAAACTATATGTCTGTTTCAATTATAAATGTATCGTGATTTCATGTATCCATGTGGAGAAATAACAACGCGGACACAAAACTTTAAAATAAATTTAAAACAAAGTTTATTAACAACATAAATAAATTAACAATATTTTTGCACTATATACATTGGATATCCCTTACTCTCCTATCTCAACTTAGTTTATTAGTTTATAAAATGAAACCAAAATACTATTTATTTTTCCTAGTTAAATCTTATCTTTTTAACACTTAAGAAAATACAGTATTATTACTTGATTTATTATTATGGTTAGCTTATTACAAAATGCATTTCTTATATGATTATCACAAACACTTTGCATCCCTAATATTATTAAAATTATATTTTTTTACAAAATTTACATTCGTAGTAAAATTCTACAAAATAACAAATTTTAGTTTTATATTGGTTGTATGGAATCTTACAAAGTCAAAACCTTATTCTACATTCGGTATTAGGTTTTTTATTGTTCATTATCCGATGTTTATTAATCCTAATATTCTCATTCAAGCCTTACTTCGGATGATATAATTACAACTATTAACATACCATGCACAAGTATATGTTTATTATACCTTATTGAACTATTTTCTTAATAAATATGCAATACTTATTTTCTAAATATTATTTTAACAAAAAATTCATTCAAATTTTATTATCACTTTTAAATACTTGGTTTAGATTTCTTTTCAAAAAATCTTATATTCATTTCCGAATTAATTTTACAATGTATTATATGATTCTTTCTCTCTTTATGATATTTTGGACTTTCAATTTTAAAGTTACACAATTTTATACATTCCAGCAAATAAACTATTCTTACACAAACGATAACATATCTTCAGTTCTATTTTATTCATTATTTCTTTGAAAATATCTTTCTGACCGATGCAGATTCACAAAATAAGGATAGCGAAGATAGATGCATAGGATCAAAATATAACTAGAATATTACTCGTCATAAACCTTGACAATCATGGCACAGTGAATTAAAAGACACTATAGAGGAGTGACCTTTACCTGTCTACCAACCTCTATTATAGGAACGATGCTAAAGCTATTTCTTCAGCTTTATTATAACATCAAAAAGTTTAAAAATATGCAAAAACACTGTCCAAACCATATGTGTTCAGTTATAGGGCTTAGTTAACTATACTGAAATCACACAAAACTAAATATGATCCAAATCCTTTATTTTTCCTATTTCTTAAAAAAAATATCATCTTGGTTTCCTCTCCACTAGTACTTCCAAGTCACTATCCGATCTTATTTCTCAAGATTTTTCTATACTGTACATCGACAAATACATATCTGCATTACTAACAATAATAAAATTCATTTATTTCAAAACTATTCCACTGTTCTATAAGAAAATCTTTTTACTACTTTCCTCGTATATTTAATCATATACAAACTATTTTAAAGTATCTGAATACTTTATCACATGAAAGTTCAAAAGAATCACACAATTGTTCTGTCAAATTATATTATTAATATACTTTAAATAAATTATTGCATGCATATTCCGAATTACTCCTATCTCATAATATGTTAAAATGTTGTATAAAATGTGTACATATAATTTAAACTTTCACACTTCATTCTTAATCAATAGATAATCTAAAAAAAAATACATTATGCATTATAAATAAATATCAATATTACCAAACGATCTTTATCTTCTCGATCGCGTTCCGTAGGCTTCACCATCCATTTGATTCTTGTAGATATAAGACTCACATACATACACTTTATTTTTAAACAATATTTCTATAATTTTATCAAGCTATTATATTTAAATCTCAATATTACTAAATTTATGTTTATATGTTTTCCCTAATCTCACATAACATTTTATATTTAAAACAAATTAGTAAAAAATATTTAAACTATATTTACTGTACTTCTTCATCAAACTTTCTTGAAAACCGTTCATATTAAAGCTAAAAAAAAATGTTTATTATTTCTTCTTCAGTCACTTAATGTTCTATTTTAAGGCAAAACAATTATTGCTCTGTTTAATAAATATTCATAGACGACAATCCTTGGTTTTTCATAATATTTAATACAATTATTAATTATGATATTAGTTAATCCCGTAAAGAAAAAAAAACGTCTACATATTCTCTTCTAATATTTTCTGCTAATATTTTCCCGCGCGACTTTTACGATGCATCTTCTAGGTACTTTTATTTAAATATTCAGTAAATTTTTTCTGTCTCCATGGATCCATTTTATTAAGTATATTAGATTTATATTTTCCAATTTCTCTTAGAGAAAGTTTTTCTGTTCTTTTTTTCATAAAAAAAAAATAATGACTCTTTCATATTATTATTAAGTAAATTTTCCATTCTTTTAAAGTTCTGGTAACTATATACTTTGTAATGTTTCCTTTAAAAAGGACAAACATTTTTTTCCTCATTATAACTTTTACATAATTCTTTATAATATACAGCATCTTAATTTTTTTTTTTTCATAGAGAAGAATAAAAAAAAACTTTAGAGTAGCCTTATAAATTTGTGCGTCATAATTTTTTCCTGACGGCAAATAACTTCTCTTTTAAGTTTCCGTATAGCGTCCTAATTATATTCCTCTGAGTTACAATAATAAGTTTTTTGGTTGAGCATAAATAAAGCTGTATCAAAGCACTTTCCAAATATTTTTCCTTTAACAATATTTTTATATACTGTTTTCTGTAGTATTTCCATTTTCACTGTAAGGTTTTGGCTAAACTTGAATAAAACCACTGGTAAGAAAACTTTTAAAATTAGCCCTTCATGTAAAGGCAGTCAAAATATTATATGTTAAAAAAAACTTTTTTAAAATAAATACAAAATTTTAAAATTATATCACTTTTCTAGCTTACGGTCTTATCCAGCTAAAAAATATGTTACTCCCTCCTTCACTTACACATTACTTTCTCCCGCTTCGTCTAATTCTTATCTTTTGTCTGCTAAAATACCTCCGTTGATTGGTTAATGACTTTTTTAGCGCGAACAAATTTACACATTTTAGTTTTATAATAGATTAAGCCCTTTAAAATAAAGAATTTATGACATCATATCTTAAATATTATTTAGAATAGTATTTTTAAATTCAATTATAGTTTTATCAAAATCATTTAAACTTTAAAATAATTATTAAAACAATATTTAATATTTCAACTGTTACTTTACGGATCGATAGCAATTATATTTAGTTTCATAATTCACAAACTTTATTATTATTCTAACAAGCGTGTGTGTGAAGGTATATAATATACAGTCACATGATTACTAACTTTAACAGATGATTTTTTAATTTAAGTCTCGGTCTAAATTACCAAAACTGATATATTTTATAAAAATTTGGAAAATAATTTAAAAATGTAGAACCAAATATAATTCTCACCATCCTAAAGTTTATTTTTAAAATATATTAGATTAATTTTGACTATTAAATATAATTATAATATTACATATCGTTTTTATTTAATTTATTAGTTTTAAAATATTATACTCGAATTATTAATATACTTTTAACTATTTATAGCTGTGTTATTTTATATGGCCAGCTTTTACAACCATAGCAAGGATATAATTAAGCTTTATTTAACTGTTTTTCTTTTAAAATAATCCATTACACTTTTATATACCAGGTATTTTCAGCCTTAAATTGTACTATAAGATCTAATGGATCATACAATTATCAATATACTACACAAACGTATTTTAAAATTTAAAATTTTTTAGTAATTGACCATTCTACCCTATTATGACCTATAGATAAGGGCACAATATATATATATATATTATTGCATTTTTCACATCCAATTTTATAAACCAGCCCCACCTTATTATTAATATCATTCAACTTTTTTGCCTTATATAATCACTTACACAGAGACTTATTATTTCTCCAAGCTGTTTTTACATTATTTTATAATCTTTCTTTCATTAATTTTTTATATATTTATTCTAAACATGGATTAGACATCCATTTACTAACTTTATACTTATTCCTAGTGTTATTATTTTTCCCATCTATCATATTATCAAAAGTTCTTCTAATTGCTTTCCTTTTATAATCTATTTCTACATAATCATTTTCCACCTTTAATTTCTGTGCATATGCCTTTTTTTTTTATCTGATGTTATCCTTTTAAAACTCTTATTTTTAGATTATTTAATTTATATATATGTTACAACATTGCAGACAAATGAAGTATATTGAATATTGGACCATTATAGTTAGTTATATATTTATATTAAAAAAAAATTAAATTTCCAATATTTAATTCATTTTCTACTGTCAAACAATTTTTGAAGAGAATTTGCATTATAAATTAGACAAATCAAATTCAGAAGAAATCTTAATAGCTTAATCTCCTGTATTTTTCCTCAACCAAATTTTTTCATCTTTAATCTAAACAAATCAATAGCTTTTTTCTTCCGCTATTGTAAAAGTTTTTTCAAAATGATATACAGTACATATCAGATGTAATATTAAGCAAAATATTTGATAGATATAATTTAATTATCTTATGCCTAACAAGAATAAATCTCTAGTCATTTTATAAACAAAAATTTTATCAGCAATATTAAATTTTCACCTTCAGCATATTCAATACCAATAATTATAATATTTTCTAGTCTTTGCTGGTTTAAATAAACATAATAAAGAATTTTTATTTTTTACTTTCTTTACCTTTTTTTTTTTTTTTTTTTGCATATCACTTTATTCACTAATCAGTTTTTTGACATACTAAATCAAGTTCTAAATTAAGTTTAATAAAAGACTGTGATAAAGAATCAATATTAGTTTGTAAGGTAAATAGAATATCAAGTTTACTATTTATCTATTAAAGTAATTTAAAAATAAATTTCTTATATATGGACTCCACACTTAAACTCATGCTTATAGTAATTTTAACTCTAAAATTTTTCATCTCCATAATGTTTTATTTGTAAATGACAAATTTTTAAAGACTTTTCATTTATAGTCACTACTGTACATTTAAATAATAACCCAGACAGTTTATAAAATTTCCAAGGAAGAAAATGCTAATTGGCAAGAAATACATTTATTCATAACAATAAAAAAAATCTACAGTTTTAAAAATTCAAAAAAAAAACTAGAGTGAGGCAAAAAAAAAAAGTTAGACAAGTCAGGATGCATTTTCAAGAATAAAATAGCCTACCTTGAAAGATAGAATTTTAAAGAAATCAGTAAAAAAAAAAAATTTTTTTAAATATAAAAGTATTACAAAATAAATTCTAAACTCCATTAAACAGACAAAGTGCAACAAATATGATTAAACTAAAAATTACAAGAAAAATTCAGTATAATAATAATTTAATTTCATCACGGTAAATCCTCACTTTTGAAAAAAATCATGCATGGAAAATATTTTACAATAAGGCAGAATGAATGTTTATGTAAATGATAAATATTTTTCCAATACATGTATACAACTATGTCAGACAAAAATAAATCATAGCCCTTATTCCCAGGTGGCTGTAATTGTCACCAACCAAGGCAGCGGTTGGTGGACGAAGGCGGGGGGTGCTAAGAATCCCCTGACTGCTGACCCAGGCTGCCATTTGATGACGACTTTTTATTTAGGTACTTACAACTGCAGATCACTTTCAAGTGAAGGAAGATTGCAAAAATTGGAAGAAGAACTGTCTTATATTAAATGGAACATTATTGGACTTTGTGAAGTTAGAAGAAAAGGTGAAGAGACAATTGATTTAAAAAGTGGACATGTACTCTATTATAAAGGCACAAATATTGGAAATACAAGTGGAGTAGGATTCATTATAAATAAAAAGTGGCAGAACAACATTGTAGAGATTGATGGTATATCGGACATAGTGGCAAGATTAGTTATACAACTTAATAGCAGATACCAAATGCTGATAATTCAGGTTTATGCCCCAACAAGTTCTCTTAGTGATGAAGTAGTAGATTTTTATATGGATGTACAAAAGGCTTTTGATCATAGTAAATGACATTTTAAAATTATTATGGGAGACTTTAATGCTAGAATTGGTAAACAAATAAAAGATGAAAGTGCTGTAGGTAATTTTGGATATGGTAATAGAAATGAGAGAGGAGGACATAGACTTGTGGAGTTTGCAGAAAAAAACAAAAATTTATATTATGAATAGTCAAAATAAGAGTCATAGATAACATGACACTATCTCTTAAGCTTGTAACTTATAAACAATGAGGATTGCCGATTCCTCTACAAGCTTTGTGATAAATGCTTAGCCAGAGCCAGCACTTAAAATATCTCTGTCAGGAACCCCTCCCCAAACGCCTGACCATGGTTTCATGCTTTGGCACTCCTCAGAGAGGTGTCTAGTGTCTGAACCTACCCTGACACCTCTCTGAGGAGTGCCAAAGAACTAAACTATGGTCAGGGGTTTGGGTAGGGTTTCCTGACAGAGATATTTTAAGTGCTGGCTCTGGCTAAGCATTTATCATAAAGCTTGTAGAGGAATTGGCAATTCTCATTGTTTATATTATGAATTCTTTTTTTTTTTTTTTGAGAAAAATGCTAAAAGGAAATGGACATGGAAGCATCCAAATTAAAGTACACCAGAATTGGGTTATATTTTCACTAACACAGAAAATACATATTTCAAGATTGTAATGTTCTTAATAAATTTAACACAGGAAGTGATCATCATTAAGTAAGATGTAAGTTAAGTGTTAATGCAAAACTAGAGAGACAAAAATTATTAAGAAAAACAATATTTACAGTTCATATTCCTAATCTTCAGACACATTTTAATGAATTTAAATTAGAACTTACAAATTGGTTTCAAGTATTAGTTGATTTTGAACATGATTCAGATTTGAATGAAATTAATATGAAAATAACTGATACACTTTTAAAAACTGCAACAAAGATAGCTGGTAGAAAAAAGCAGCAATTGACCAATAAAATTTCTATTGAGACTAGAGAATTTATGAAGAAAAGAAGGAATATGAAGATATACAAAAATGATGCATTAAAAAGGATTGAATATCTCAAATTTTGTAAAATGGTGCAGAAAAGAGTTGAAAATGATATGAGAAAGTATAACTGTGAACTAGCAAGGAAAGCTGTAGAAGAAAATAAGTCTCAAGAATGTAAAACAACATTTTGGTATCAGTAGGAAATTTATATCTGCAATAAGAAAAAAAGATGGAATTATTATTAAAAAGAGAGATGACATCATGAAATGGGTAGAAGACTTTTATCAAGAATTATATAGTAATAAAGAACAAGTACCTCCTATATCTATTACATCTTTTGAATTGCCCAGAATTTTAAATGAAGAAGTGAGACATGCAATTAAATGTATGAAGAAAGGAAAGGCTCCAGGTAATGATGGAATTATAATTGATATATTAAAAGAAGCAGGTGAAGAAATAGAATTTTTTTTAGCAAAGTTATATACCAAATGTCTAAATGATAAAGATGTACCAGATGATTGGAAGAATGCAGTAATAATATTAATATTTAAAAAAGGTGATAAAGAAGATATTAGAAATTACAGACCTATCAGCCTTTTATCAGTTTTATACAAAGTTTTTACCAAGATAATTACAACTCGTCTACAGAGAACATTGGATTTCCACCAACCAAGAGAACAAGCTGGATTTAAAAGTGGTTTTAGTACAGTAGATCATATCCAGGTACTGAGAGAAGTTATAGAAAGGGCAAATGAATATGAATTACCATTATGTTTTGGATTTGTAGATTATGAAAAGGCATTTGATTCTATAAACATTTCTTCAGTGATTAAAGCATTGGATCATCAAGGTATAGATCCAGGATATTGTCATATTTTAAAGAATATTTATAAAAATGCAACAGCAACAATTAGATTACATAATGATACTGGGAAAGTCAACATTGAGAAGGGTGTAAGACAAGGTGACTCCATATCTCCAAAATTTTTTACAGCAGTGCTGCAAGAAATATTTTGTGGATTAAAATGGGAAACTAAAGGAGTGAAAGTAAATGGAGATTATTTAAGTCATTTAGATTTTGCAGATGATGTAGTTGTTTTTGCAAATAATGCTTCAGAGCTGCAGGAAATGTTGCAGGAGTTATCAGATGAAGGTAGGAAAGAAGGACTAAAGATAAATGTTAAAAAGACTAAAGTAATGTTTAATCGATTTGCTCAAAATATGAAAATAAAGATTGATTATGATGAATTAGAAGAAGTTAACAGTTACAAATACCTTGGTCAGATTATTAATACAGATGGAAACATAATGGAGGAAATTAATCATAGAATTAAACTTGGTTGGAGTGCTTTTGGTAGAAATAACTTGATACTAAAAGGAAATATGCCTATGTGTTTGAAAAGAAAGGTTTTTAACAAATGTGTTTTACCAGTTCTTACTTATGGATCTGAGACTTGGACACTTAATAGAAGAGCAATACAGAGACTTCAGACCACTCAGAGAAGTATGGAGAGATGCATGTTGGGAGTAACAAGAAGAGATCGAAAATGCAATGTATGGGTAAGAGAACAAACAGGTGTTACTGACCTCATTGAAAAAATTAAAAGATTGAAGTGGAGTTGGGCTGGACATATTGCTAGAAGAGATGATAGTAGATGGACAATTGAAATCTTAAATTGGATTCCAAGAGATTGTAAAACACCCAAAAAGAGACCACATGTGAGATAGATGAATGAAATAAAAAAAGTGTGCAGGGGTGATGTGGAGAAGAGAAGCTAAAGATCAGAGAAGATGGACTGAACTTGGAGAGACCTTCATCCTGCAGTGGATTGATCATGGTTGATAATGATGATGATATGAAGTTTAAAATAATAAATATTTAAATTTAAAACATTTGAAACTCAAATCATTAAGATAATTAATGATATTCAAGAGATGAACGTTGATAAAAGACTGTGATTACAATGAGTTTTAAATACTATTCAATTGATTGTGGATGATATTATTACAATTTATTAACCAAATTTTTAGGAGCAATAAGCCCTTACATTTACATGTAAAAATTTTATTTCTTTTACTCTACCTTGAGTAGTTAATAGATGTCAGATGGCAGTGCTTAATAAATCTCTATCTGATACTACTCTATCCATATACCCAGACTTGTTTCTAACATGCCTTTCCTCAATGAAGAATTTGGGATCTGAATATAGGGCACTTGGATTTTTAGATTTAATATATTTTTTCTCAAACAGCCATTCAAAAAATCCATGTGCATTGGATCCAAAACAAGGCTACTCACTGGAAAAAGTCATGAACTAAAAATCTAATCTGGAGATATGGATAGGACAACAGTGAATGGCTCAATATTGATTATTCAAATATACTGATTGGCAGAAGAGACACAGGGGAAATAAAATTTGCAACTGAAAAGTATTGTGTAATCTAGGATTATGGGATGCTCTATTGGTATGCCTAACATGCCAAGTCTTTGATAAAAAAATTTTTAAATAAAACTCAATAATATTCAGAGCATAAATAATAAAATGGCTTATATTATTATTGCAACAAAATGATTAATGGTGTGAAGACATATATAAAATCTTAAAAAAAAAAAAAAGTCAATTAACAAACCAGAAGAGATCAACAATAAACTGCATAAAACTTTCAAATTAGCATATTCGGAACAAAAAAGAATCACACTTTCAACAATCATCAAATCAATAAGGATAACTAAATCATTTGAGAAATAAATTTATAGATCCATTTAATTACAGTATATTATTAAAATAATTATACAATTCTCCAAACCCCATTAAATGTTTCTGAAGTTGAAGAACATAATAAAAAACTTAAGTAATAACTAACATAATATTCAGAAATGTCATCCCTATACAAAATAAAAAATCTCAAGTAAATGCATATGCAGTATGTAAACATGCCATGGCCTATATTTTATGATCAATCATATATGAAAGAATATTAAATTAAAATATAATCCAATAATATAAACTATTAGATCAATAATTTCAAAGAGCCTCCTAATATAATGTTTAACATATTTGCCTGATACATTCACAATCTGGGTTTTGAATCTAGATTAAATAAAAATTAAACTTTTTTTCAGAAGCCAAATGATAACTAATCCAACTAGCATAACTAATTATTGGTCAATAAATAAATATATCACTATTCTTGCTAGACAGTAAAACAAGGAACAAAAAGTTAAATCTTTGTCATTGGTAGTTAGTTGGATGGCTAAGTGAGAAATGCCTTCTAATATAATGTCAGTATTTGGAGAAATCTTTCCATTGGACTATCTACAGACTGTTTGTGTTCTGCTTTAGGTAAAACAATTGTATGCCTCCTTTTTATAATATAAATTCAATCTACATAAACAAAGATATTTTTTTTCATAGAATAGATTGTAAAGTTAAAAATAATTAATAATAAAAAAAAAAAAAACTTTGACAATTAGCTAATATTTATTAGTGCTTAACATATGTGATCATTGAACTGTGTTATGAAATTGCTTTCTTTGCACATTATCTCACTGAAAAATAAGAGTGTAATTGAAGTTTAGAAATTGGAAATGCTATCTTTCCAGTTACAATGTCTGGAGAAAAACATTTCATGCCAAGATTAAATGGACTGTAATTTTTTTTTTAACTTTTTTTTTAACTGGATTTTTTGTTATTACTATTTTATATCTTAACAGAATGACTATAAGCAAAACAACAAATATATATATAAACTTTACCATAAATAATGGACAGATAATTAAAATGAAGGAAATAAAAGAATATTAACAGATTAGTTGTTTTATTTCAGTAAATAAATAAAAAATAATAATCTTTATTGATTCTAATAATAATTAACCTAAAAATAAAATAATAGAATTAATATAAGGACAAATACTCTTGGAAGAGTTGATTTTATTCATTCTTTGCTATGCCCACAATTTAGGGTTTTAATCCAGGCTAGATGAACACCAAAATTTTTTCAAACCATAAATACTCAGAACTTTTTTCCCTGTAGCTGATCCATAGTCAACTTAACTAGACATCCAAAAGTGAATGGTAAATGCGTACCTAACCACTATTAGTTAGAGTATAATGATTGCAAGTTAATGTACTTTAGCCATATAAGTATTAATATGTTGAATGCAAAATTAAAAAATGTGATTGCACTTTAAGATCAAATTTGCAAATAATAAAGAAGTAATCACAATATAATGGATACTGAGCCCATAATCACCTCTTACCCTTTACATATCAAGAAAAAATTACAAATTTCAAAATATTATATTTCTTTAAAAGTTAATTTTGATAAAACCTTAGATTATAGCTAAAAAAAAAAAAAAAAAGTAATTGTCACAAATAAAATATCTTTATAAGCAAACACATATCTTACATCTTGTTAATCGATGATCACTTTTTGCTATGTATATTGAAG
>JAQFVV010007747.1:0-61868 GCA_028023455.1 Epiperipatus broadwayi
TGTATTCGTTGATTGTGTACTCATACTCACCATATTGAATTAAAATCAATAACATATACAGATTTTCCAACTATAGGTCATTATTAAAAAAATCGCTATAATTTCCAAATCAAATTTTCTGAATACTTGAAGATTTGAGAAAATTATAATTTAAAATATGCCTTAAATGGTATCTTATTACATAATAGAATAGTTACTTTCGAATAAAGATGATTCTGACATTATCATAATAAATCAAAAAAATTTCTCAAGTGAGAAATATTCTTTAAGAGATGAGAGCAAAATGTTAGCATGTTCAACACACAAAATAAATACCTTTAAATGAAGTTGTAAAATATAAGAAAACATTATTAAAATAAACTTCTGGCGTATTAGTTAGTGATCATAGAGCTCTTAAGATTAATGATTATTTAGGTGGCCTCTGGAGAGAAAGCATTTGCAAGGTAGATGTTAGAAGCGGAGTTTTATAATTCAAACATCAAATCACGAGATATTCATATTTAGCAAGCGTGCTTCAACAGTTTTAGGATCGATGATAAATTTTTGAATGGCAATGAACGCGGCTGGCTGTTCTGAGAGGACTGCGCGTCTCGCGCCTCTACTGGGACATGTCCGGATTGGCAAATTGTTAAAATTTTAGAACAACTCAAAACATGAAAACAACTCTTAATTCTTCAAAGCATGCGACACTTTCAGAAACCAGAATGACTTAGAATGGAGAACAAATGAAAACATCCTTTTTATAGTAAGTTTAACAATAGATTTGTCCTAGAGGTACGTTATTGGACCTCTTTTTGTAATTAAATCTATAAGAATTTCTAAAAGATTTCAATATTAATTATTTCTTTTTTATTAACTTACACGTCGACATTAGAATTGAAAACTGAATTTAATCAAAATTACTGCACTACTAATAGTCAAAGAAAACCAAATGGAGACGTGCTGTTTTAAGATTGACTTATACAATTAAAACTATTACATTACTCATTATATGTTTGTAATATTTTGAATTTAATCAAATAAACCAAAATTATTTAATTTTAGAATTGTAATATTTGAATCTATCTACTAAACGAAATATTTACTAAAGTTTTATTTTTAAATCAAAATATGTTACGACATTAATATGTTTGTAAAATAGATCTAAACAAAATAACTAACCGTTTGCCTAGTTCTGATATGTTTTAAAATGGATGTCATAGGTGTGTTACTTAATTCGACTTATCATAACTTAATTTTAATAAATGTAAATTAGTGAACAAATACATAATTCATAATAGTTTATCTTATTTGGCAATAGTTATATATATGACAGAGCATTGTGCTCGTGGTTTAAAATTAGGAGGGATTTACGGTATATAAATTTATTACAGATACACTACGATAGATTGGGGTTCAAACTAAGGTATGAGGGTAGGAAGTAGGTGAGAAAAGGTGAAATGAAGATCTACAAAACAGACCTTACTGTTTCAATATATACATATATATATTACGTTTTATAATCAAAATAGTGAATGCAGCACTAACATTGTGTTCTTGAATTAATATTTGAAATTAAACTGAGAGAGTGCAAACCTCTCATGCTTATTAACCAATCAGATGTTATTAATAGCAATCAAATAACTAATAAGTGTGAGAGGTTTGCATTCTCTCAGATTAAATTTCAAATAGTGTTTGTTAACTTTATAAAATTAAATATTATTTACCTACGTTACTGCAAGTTTTAACTCTAAAACACTACTGCATAGTACAATCATATGATTCCACGCTGTATGTTGATTCATTTAATCCCTGTGTTACTAAATGAGAATATGTTTGAAGATTCACCTTTCAAATCTAAAATACTTCAGATTGGATATATAGAAAGACAAGTAAAGAAGAGGGTGTACACCCTCTACGTGATTAAATTCTCTGTCATGTTTTACTATTTGATCACTATTAATAACAGCTGATTGACTAATAATTATGAGAGGTTTGCAGTCTCTCGGTTTAATTTCAAATAGTGTTTGTGCTTTATAAATTGAATAAAATATTGGATGTACTATACAGTGGCAGCAAAGTCATTAACTTTATACATATTACAGTAATGTATTTTTGCATTTCAGTAAAATGATTTTAAATACCTAATCTCCGATGTCATCAGTGATGCAAAATTGAAGAAAGCAGCCAAATATGTTTAAAAATTGTTTTCCCAATTATTATAGTGAATAATCAATTGTAAATTGAATAGTGGTGCAAATTAATAATGATTGCTATTGTAACAATACTTATTCAAGTAGCCAATCACAAAGTAAAGGTGTATTTTAAAACTATAATCATCTAAAATAATGCCATAAATATTATAGACAAAATGATATATTTGAAAGGTAATATAATATAATGTTGAGAGTAAATTGCAATTCCATCTTTTCCAATAATTTATCTTCAAATACTGTTATTTTTTTTAAGTTTTTAACTTTATAAATACAGATACATTTACTATATTAAACATATCTATGGATAATATACATATACATTACTCAAATTACTCCTATAAATAAATACATAAATTTTTATATAACACTGGAAAAATATTTTTCTCTATAAATTCTTTGGTTTTTCATCGGTATTTTTTATTCAGATAAGACCATAGGTTCCTGTTGCATAATTTACTAATGAATTGTAACCAAGCTTCAGAATAGTTTACTGATAGGAAATTTAGTGGATTTATTCATATATTTTGTTGAACTAAAAATTTGATTTCATAATCCTTTTGACTTTTAAAGAAAAAATTAGATAATTTACTTCTGATTTTTCTCCTAGAATTACTACCCTATATTAATATAACTTAATACCATTTATCATAATGTTCAGATACAACCATTACTCAAACACTTTTATCTTCTACTCTCCACTAACTTAATTACACCTACTTTTTCTATCTATCTTTTTTAAAAAATTGATTGCTTATAAATCCGATCAAACTACGGACTCATTTTCATATTTACCAATTAAGTACTTTTAAAAATTATAAATAAAACAATGAATAATCCTACTACTAATAATCATTTTAATATTTAATACTTAACTTATTATTATATTAAAGACAAATATTATAAAACAATGCATTTTTTAAAATCTTAATAGTTAACGCAAATTAGAAGAAATATTTACATCGAATGTAGAACTTATGCTACATTCAGTAGTTCAAAATATCTTTAAAAATTAAATATTTATATTAGATTTATTCTGCCATTATGTGCAAATGTTTCTATTGTATGAATAAATTTTAGAGAAGCAATTGAAATCTTTCTCTGAATCCAATCAGGCATAATACATATTGTCAGTCAAGTGACTTGGTTTTTTCAAACAAATATGTTGAAATTTTGATACCTACTTTTTAAAAAGAAAACCTAGACTTGATATTTAATTACAAAATAAATACATATTAAAAATTTTAAAAGTAATAATAAATTTCAAAATACTAACAACTTGGACATTTTAAATAACAACTATTGAAATTGAAACATTTGATACACCAGAAAATGGCAAAGATCTTTAAACGTATTTTAAAGTTAAATTTAATAGTTTACTCAATTATATTTAACATTATATTAAAAATAAACTTTTTAAAGGTTTGTTTATTAGGATATTCAGTATATTTTAAAGTATAATTAAAACAATTTATACTAGCCATACCAATATTCAAATTATTCTGCTTTTTCTACAATTTTACCAAATAAAATGGCGTTTAAATATTATCTAACTACATGTGTATTCAATTTTAATAAGTTTAAAATCTATTTAGATATTAATATTACAATAACAACACCTTATACTCATGTTAATCCAAAATTTAAAAAAGATGAGGCATGGCTATCCTAAACAAAAGGGTAATATATATATATATATGTGTGTGTGTGTGTGTGTGATGAAAGTTTTAATATCAAAATTACTACTACTACTACTACTACTACTACTACTACTATTACTAACTAATATTATTAATAATAATAATAATAATAATAATAATAATAATAATAATAATAATAATAAGTATTATTATTATTATTATTATTATTATTATATTATTATTATTATTATGAATATGGTTGCAGATAATAAAATAACCATAGTTTCAAAACTATATTCATTAAACCTAGAGAAGATAAATATTCAACGATTTATTGTGTAGGTAGTAACAAAATAATTCCAAACAGTCTAAAACCATTATAATAAAGTTGCCCTATGATTTCTTTATGAAAAAAAAATTGGTAATGACACTTGAAATTTCTTACCTAAGTGAGGGGTAAATTTAACCAATAATTTAATGACAAGAATAAAAAACAATGACAGGCATTATAAAAAAAATACATTTTAATATAGTTTATAAATAGACAAATATTATCATATATATATATATATATATATATATATCTCATATATATATATATATATATATATATATACATATATATATATATATATATATATATATATATAGAAAGTCAATATATGCCTACAAAATATAATATACATGACATAAATTTGTGAACTATATAATAAAGATAGCCAGTAATTAATTCAACCTGTCTAAAAAGAGATATTCATAAAATAATATACATTGATAACAAACACAGTAATAAATCAAAGTAGATCAAGACAAGGTTTCAATTCAATAATAAAATATATAATTATTTTCTGAGTCAAAGGACCATAAAGAAATAACATTGCTTTACCAAGAAAACATTGAATCAATGGAAACACGAAATTATTACTAGTTATCAACACAAATGATATTACCTCAAAATACAAATATTATTGAAATATACTTTATATTGACTACAAATACTAATATTAAGTGAACCTGGAGTGTATTTATAAGAATATAGGATACTTTTTATGTCAATTGGAAATGAAACACTTTATAATCCAGGTAGTTAAAATCACACATCTTTACTAATCACACTTTCAAACATTCTATATGAATCAGGAACACTATACAGAGCAATATCAGCAGAAAATCCGTAAATTATTGATTTCAAAGATTAACTAAAATTATATATATATATATATATATATATATATATATATATATATATATATATATATATATAATGTAAGGTGAAATGAAGGCCCCTATGGAAATAGGTGATTAATAAATCTAAAAACATTAATAACACTATGTATTTCAGAAATCACTTTTGTGTTTGGTAACTTATTAACCAGGAAATAAAATAGTCTTGATAACAATATAAACTCAACAGTTTATCAAAAAACTGCAGGATTGGAGTCAAATACTTTGAATAAATGTGAATGAACTGATGTCTTCAATCTTTTATCCTTTGATAATGATAAATTGACCATAAGATCATAAAGAGCATCCATCCAAGGTACTTTTTTTCAGTAGCAAAAAAAATTAGAATACATAATTAATATATATTCAAGAATGACATCATCTTGTCTTTTAACTATATTCCCAAATATCTTAGTAATAACGAAATGGTTGAAATAGTTCTCTAATTGTCACTAATTAATGAATCTTTTAACAACAACAACAACAACAACAACAATAATAATAATAATAATAATAATAATAATAATAATAATAATAATAATAATAATAATAATAATAATATTTCAAATGTGATTTTATATTATATATAAACTCAATTGAAATTACAAAAAGATTATATTTAAAAATGATTGTTTAACTTTTACATTTGTTAAAACAAAAACGATAGGATTGCACAGTGAATTACAAAACATAAATATCATGGATATTCTCATAACTACCCATTAGGAACATTTAAAAAACCTAACAAAGTAATAGATATTCCAAAGGAACAAACGACACCAAAAGTATAATGAAAAATAATAAACATTGTTTTGGTAACTCGAACATTTGAGGCAAATCTTGCGTTTCATTGACTTTGAATGTGTCGAATTTCGATTGTTTTTTGTGAGCTTTGTATAATTTTAAATATATTAAAAAAAAAGTAAGTAATTGTAGGAAAACATAATAAATAATAAATAACACCAAACACTACTACTACTATTATTCCTTTGGAATCAAATGGAAATAAGCATTCTCTTAACACGAAATTGAAACTCAACTGGAGTAATCCAGAAAAATCAAGAAATATTAAAACTATTCCGTTAATAGCCCATGTTGTACATAGCATAAACAAAATATTTCTATAGGTATATACTTCTTATTATAAAGGTATGATGATTTACAAGGATAATATAGCGATTAAGTGAAATTTGGGTAGATGTCGATAAGGCAGTAGTTAATCCTAAAACTAAACAAAAATTGGAAAATTCACAGCCAACCTTCATATTCCAATTCAATATCGTATTGTAAAAATAATGAGAAGAAGATAATCATCCTGCAAGAATATCTGCTATCGATAGATTTACAATGTACATATTAGGAATATTACGCAAATTACGAAAGGTAATAAAAGATACAATTAATAATATGTTCAAAATAAGCTTGCTACATGAATAAACAAAAGTTGCGGTAAGATCAATATAATCATAATAAAGCAAAATATTTTGTTCAGTTAAGGAAAAAGTTGCTTTTATTAAAGAATACTCCCTGTGATTAAAAGGACATCACAATGGCAATCTGCATATATATATATATATATTCATGGTTAATGATATAAATTATAAATAAATCCATGTTTTAGATTGAACTTGTATTATTTTGCTTAAATTCTTGACTTGTGACCAAAATATCATTCATCAATATCAAGGTTATGATCGTAATAAATAAATGTTAAATGTTAAGTAATAATAAGATTAGTGTGAAATAAAAAAAAAAAAACAATCATATATATATATATAACCATTTTCTTTATTAAACATTTTAACCTTGCTTTATATGATAATTAGACATTTAAAAAAAAATAAAAGATAAAATAAAACTAATAACTACAGACATAAAACTATAGTATTTAATCTGTAAATAAATGGTATCATGTAATATTCAATATTTGATATATTTAGATTTATAATTTATATTTCAGTTAACTGTCAAAATGATCCAATAGTATTTAATTATTCATTCTTTAGGTTTATTATTATAATAAGTTTTGTCTTAAATAAAATTAGTTTCTATACTCTTATGTGTATGTGCATTCATAGATTTACATGTTTACTTTTAAATCTTTAACTTTATTCATTAAAATATTTATTTATTTATTACATTTTTAAAAGTAAAACGTGCAATAAAACTTCAAGTCAATATAATATTTAATTTATTATTTTAAACGTTGGTAAGCATAAATCAAATGAAACAAAAATGGTATTGGATTTAAATAACTTATTATATTTATTTGCTGTTTATTATTAAAAAAAATTTATTCATGTTAATTAGTTGAGTTGTAATCAACCTTGAAATTGAAACACATAACGCTGACAAGAGATACTTTTTTCTGAAAATTAATAAGAAAAAACAGTGTAATTTTTTTTTAATAGTCATTTATTTAAACAAGTGCGAACTTACGTTTTTTCTTTAAAGTCTCAATACGGGATGGATTGCTGAAATCCAAATTAAGGTATCTCGAATCTCAAAGTTTTTATGCTTTATTTAAACTAAAGTATGTAAAATTCATTGTAATATTATATGGCAATATAATACCTCTATTTATTATTTATCTTCAAAAATTTTCAACAAGTGAAAATGTTATTTTTAACTAAGAAGATCATATGGAATATTATAAATAATTATTTTATGATAATTAATCGTATTCTTTGCGACAGCAAATTTAAAACCAAGTTAAACAAACAATTGAGAACTGTTCAAAATTAAACTAATTTGAATAAATGTTTCTGTATTCATTATTAACTTTTAAAACAAAGAAATGCTCAAATGTTTTTCAGCAAATTTAATACTGCCTCTGAAATTTAGTTGTATTAAGAAAAAAAAATTTTTTTTTTCCTACTGGCAAAAATGTTCATTGACCATCTGCTTTTCCAGGAGAGCCGAAAACCTTTTTAAAATAATTTTCCAGTGAAACCGCTGATAATTACTAAAATTCCACATTTAATAATAAATGTACACAATTAAGTGTAATATTTTCAAACTAGTTAGTTCATGTTAAATTGCATATTTGTGCAAAGGATCTATACATGTTCATGTTTAAAATAATACATCTTTGCTTATGATGCTTGTTTTCTATTGGAATAAAACTGGTAGCAATTTTATTATCTTTTAAAAAAAATATTAGTTTGAAAAATATGAACACATTTATATTATGCACACCGGTAACGAACGTTGCACCTAGTTTTCTACCGCTGATGAAGCTTTACTAATGAACTGAATTTATCATTATTATTATTATTATTATCGTTATTTTGTTTTAAAAATGATAAAATAACAGTTATATATTTGTATGCTTTAATTTTCAAGTCAATGTATATTTCTTTTATTATCTGAAACCGTCTCAAGAGGTTTGAAATAAACTGTGTAGATATTTATATTACACACATATACATTTAAATATATCAGTGAAGTGTTTAATTTATAGTTTCCTATTCTTTTGTAAGTTAGGACAAACACTCGTTACATATGTGTTTATCAGAAATTTAATATTTTTCTTAATATCATTTGTAACATACATTAGATTTGGAATTTGTCATAGAACAAATTTATTTTATTACCCATTTAATTAATAATATTTATTGTGTCAGCATGTCCACTTAATTTCATAAGTATTTATTATGCCATTGTTTGTGTGCATATTCCTTATCTTATGCAAATATTTTAATGCTATATTAATGTGTTTATAGTCATTTTGACTAGTACTTTCCTGTGGGTTTTGGACATTGTTTAATGTGTGGAGTTTAATGTTTATACAAGCTAATAACTTTTATTATTAGTGATAAATTAGTATTTTGCCATTGTAAGAGGTAGTTATGCTTTATAACTCTAGATTTATCAGAAAGTATACTATTTATTATGTTTTTAGGGATGGAGATACTCCCATTATTACATGTATTTGCCATGAGAGGACAATTTTTTCAATATATATATATATATATCTTATTTAGATGGATTCCATGGAAAGGATAATTTGTCTTTAGTGTGTTTTCCTCTTTTTCTTAGGTGGTGTGACAGTGTTCACACTTACACTTATTCCAAGAGATAGGCATGAGAAACACCATTATTATAGTCATCTTGTCTTGCTCAAGGAGTTTATTTAGTGATGTTATCTTTCATGTTCTATTTGAAAGATTATATTGCCCACCATAGAGAGTGTAGACCATTATGTTTATAATGTTATGGCAATGATAGACAGTTATTGAAATAGTAATTCCCTTAGTTGCATTTACTAATTCTCAATGCTTGATTGATTATAACAATATCGGCATGGTGCTACTGTGCTTTGCTAGTAGTACAAAAGTAAATCCACAAGACTTAATAATTCAATTGCTCAGATTAAAGTTTAGCATGATAGGAATACATGCCCATATGGAGAAATTAGTCGAGATGTTTTGTAAGATTCATAAAATTTATAAATTTGATATTATTATGTGAACATTGAATAAATTAACTATTAAGGTATGTATGACTTCTGTTGAATGCTTGTTATTTACTATTTGGGTTTTAAGATTAACATATTGTGATGCAATAATCAGTGGTGATGTGATGATTACATTTATCATCATCATATTAACATCTAATTTAGAAGCGGCAATAGGGTTATATTGAACTTAATCATCTATTTTTGTTATTATTTTAATAGGGAGATATCATAAGTCAGTGCAGGACTATAAAATATAAGGAAAATGTTAATTAGCTTATGGTGCAAGCTAGCCAACCATTATAATTATTATTTTCAATTGCATTAAATGTTTGTTTAATGCCTTGTTTTAGCTAGAATAAATTGTGATGTTTCAAATAAATATTCTAGCAAGTAATCATAATAGTTTATGGTTCTAAATTTTATTTTTCAATTTTAAAACTAGGCAACCAAGAACCAATAGTCTTGACATAAATTGGATTTATAATTTCTACTTCCTCAAAATTAACTGTAAAAATATATCCAGTAACTATGATGTCCAAATTGTCATTGTAATAGTTTGTTTTGTAATTAATTGTTTTTTTCAACATTTAGATGTAATAAATGCATTTTTGGTTAATTATCATAATTTTTTTTGAGTATTTTTCTGTATAAAATTATTTTATTTGGTTCCACAAATCCATAATGTAAAATAAATGTATATTTTCAAATCAGATAATTACTATTCTTATTATCCAAATGTCACCAATATAAAACAACAAATGTGCTATAAATATTTCTTTTCCAATCATTAATTTTCAAATTGAAGATTGTTCACTTAAGCTCAATGGACATATCCATCTATAAGTCAGATTGCACATTATTTAGCTATTTTCCGAATTCAAACGTTGTAAATTAAGTATTTTATATGTGTTGTTTTGAGAAAAGAGAGGAAAATAAAATGCATTTCACTTTTCTTTCTATTGTTTGAATGTCATTCTAGGTATAAAACTATAAGTATTCTAAATTTATTTACATTAGTTTAGACATTATTTTATTAAAGTAAGTATTTTCTTGTGGTAATCTAACTAATTATTATGATGATCTTAGTAGAATACATTAGCATATTAGAAAGTGCGTGTTTCCTAAAGCCTGCTAGGATGTCAGTCATTTACTTGCAACAGTATACCATTGTTTATTTTATAAAATACCAAACAAAACCCTGAGATTTTTATTTTGCATTATAAGAAAACGAATCATTTTTGTCAGGTCGTATCAGTGGATAATATTAAACTATATAATACATTTTGTTAATCATAAGAGTCTATTAGAGAATATGTTTTGAAGGTGCAAATATTTATAGTTCAGAGAATGTGATTGAGATAAATATAGAGATTTACTTTGTTCTAAATTATTAATTAAGGAATGATTACAGTTTTCTTATCTTTCCAAGTTATATGTTTTACTCAGAATAATTTCTTGTATCAGAGTTAGAGATTTCCTTTATCTCAATTTATATCTCTACAACTAATTCTTTCATATGTAACTGACCACTGAGTTTAGTCCACTTTATTAGGTTATTGTTATTTGTAAGAGTCTCAATCCAACCCTATTATTGTAATAAAGATTTTATTTCACCCTTACTTTGAAATTACTGATAAGCTAAAATTAGGAGCTGTAGGTGAAACTATAAGTTTATTATTAGTAAGCTTCTATTTTATGGACAGAAAAGACATATGTTTTGTGATCTCGAAAAGGTGGATGTTGTCAATTTGCATGCATTTGCATAGAATCAACAGCCTGTAAAAAGGACTATGATTATGGAGCAGTAAGGGCTCCGAAATCACTAAGTCCATAAAATAAAAGCTTACTAATAATAACCTTATAGTTTCACCTCAGCTATTAATTTTAGCTTATCAGTAACCCTTTTATTGTGTAAAATATATCTTGTCTAAACAATTACAACCCTTATATTCTTATATGAGATATTTCTAATTGATTGATTGATTAGGTTAAATAATATATATATATATATATATATATATATATATATATATATATATATATATATATATATATATATAGTTAATTATTCAGAGTATGTGGATTAACACTTATTTTTAATTCAGTTTTTATATTTAATCCATTTTCAAGTTGATTTTGGAAGAAAAGATAAAATCAAGTGATCTTCACATGGCTCCAACATGTTCTGCTTTATTATATTTATATAAGCAATTGGACATTTCAATATTTCAATAGACTCTCTTATGGTTCTTTAACTCATAATTCTTCAAATTAATAAATGTTTTAGGTAAATACATCAAAATTAACTTAACACCTCAAGAAAGTTGTCGCACATCTCATTTGATAATGCTAAAATAATTTCCTAATTTGGAAGAGTATGAATTAAGATTAATGATGGAGTATAATGAAATATTAAAAAGGTCTGGGATTTAAATAATCTGATGAAGCACAATATGTTACAAACTTTTGGAGATTAGCTACTTCATCTCTTCTACTAAACTTGACTTAAAAATCAGTTAATTGTAAAATGAAAAAAAAATTCAACCCACCTATTCCTGAAAATCATATATATATATTGTAATGGAACGTATATAAGGGCCCTACGATTGGACAAGCCAAATGTAATAGAAAGTACTTGCTACATTCCATTTAAATTAAAAGAATGAAGGGCCTCAAACATTAGGAAAGCCAAAATATAATGGAATGTATCTTTATATGATGTCAAATGAAAATAAACATATGAACTTTTGCAACACTAATCATTAGTTAACCATTAGTCTCCTAACTTTGATACACCAAATGTAATGAATAGTTAAACGAACATATTATGCTGACCACGTTGTGGTGTCCAAATGTAATGGAACATACTTTTACTCCATTATACCAATCATCAGTTAACTGGGACCAGCAGTTAGTGGTGCCAAATGTAATGGACAATATATCATATAAACATATTATACCTCAAATAATGGAACATTAATATATGAGGAAGAAAATAATGTTCAAACATTGGATGATAAACGTAATGGAATATATATCTAATCTAAATGAATCCAATTGTTGAGAAAGCCTATATAATAAAGTGTATAATTTAAAAATGAAGAAAAACAAATTATCTCAGTTATATTTAAATAAATTGTTTATATGCCCTTCAACTAGCTATACATGAAATAAATCAAAAATCATAGAGAGCAATGAGATTTATCATTATAATTTATTTTCACGGTTGATGTGACTAACTAATCAAATATATATATATCAGAAACAAAGGGAATTCTATTAAATCCAATATACACATCTATTATCTAAATTTATATACATTAAAACATATGAATGAATAATAATAGTAAGTGACTAAAGACTAAACAATAAGTGAAATATGAAGTTATCCTCTATTAAATTACTGAATTCAATTAATTTCATAATGACTTTACAATTAAAAGAAAAATAATAAAAATATTAATACACTTTCAAATAAATTACAAAAGACGTTACTTACAAACAAATAGTACATCCTTTATTTTATATTATGGTTTAATTTTAGGTAATATCAATGTTTTAAATACAAACCAAATAATAAATATACGTATATACTTGCAATAAGTATATATATTAAATATATAAAGACATATCTATGCTAACACGTAGATATCAATATAAATACAAATCCATATTTATATTTTTCAGATATTTAAAATAAATAAAAAAATATTATATACAAAATATATATAAATTATTGTTTTGGCATGCATAAGAATCATTATATAAAGTTAAAAAAAAAATGAAAATAAATTAATAATAAAACATTTTTTATAATAAAGAAAATTTGCGAATATAAATGTACTTATTAAAATATATATAATAATTCATATACACCCCAAACTTATAATACATACTTTTAAAAAGATTTTAAATTACCTAAGTGTTGGTTTTTAACACCTGTTTTAAACGTTTATTGCTATTAACAAGACGCTTGGAATCGACTATTTATAAAACGTTATATTTTTATAATGAAAATAAAAGTAAACAAAAAAAATATCGATTCAAAATATATTTATATATCATTTATACATATAAAATTATTAACTACCTTTTCAAATTCACATGTCCAGTTTTCCCGTCAAAAGTCAACTTATTTCATTATTTTATTTCTTTATCCGTTTATTATTAGAATGCATTCTATTGAAGGTGAAGAAAACTACTACATTAGAGAAAATTGTCACTCCTTGGATGTATGTATATTTTTATCCTTCTAAAATTTCTTTCCTAGAAAAATAAACAAATAAATTGAAATGTTGAATCCAGTATATTAATTTTAGTTGCCTCAGATTATTATTAAATTGACCATTATAGATTCCAGATAGCTATGTCAAATTTTGGCTTCAGATGCGATGAAATACATATATTGAAATTTTTTTAGTTGTTTCATTTAAATTGCCTTGGAATAAAATTAAATAATGGTGCAGCCTCCCGCTGAATATATCCCGATTAGATAGGCCATAATTTATGTATTCAACACAGAAATTTATATTATTCCGATATTCTGAAGAATGGTAGTTTCAAAGAAAATAAATACATGCAAAATTTTATCCTCTTGTTTGTTTTATCTTATCCTAATAACAAACAATAATAATAATAATGATGGGCTTCTTTTTTGTTGCTGCTGTTGTTCCACACGCCAGCAATGCTGTTTTGAAAATATTTGTTATTACATGTCTTTCTTTTAAAACAATTAACATTAAATAAAATAAAATATCAAGCATATATATATATAAAATATTCAATTGAAAATTTATTTGACAGCTTTAAAGAAAAATATACATAAATAATAATTTATTGCATTTTTTTAATAATCATTGCAAATAAAATAATTTTTTTTATATAATCAACAATTTATATGTCTTTATTTATTTTAATAATTAAATATTCATAACGATGTACTATCAACATATAAATAAAATAATAACTTCCAAACAATAACTATACCTCCAATAAACATACTTCAATAATAATACTTCATATGTAAACATCAATCAAAGAGATTTTTTTTAAGAAATAACAAATGACAATTTTTAAAATATAGATAGACTTATCGATATTTACAATATATATATATAATCTGTTTCACCTAATATCTTCGATAATAACATATCTCGCTTGCACCTCAGATGACGTGTATTTCACTTAAATTTCTTACAAAAACTTTGTACTTATAATATAGCATGGTATGTGTGTATATATCCGTCTTATTAACTATAAATATAAAAATAGTCTTAAATATTTATATATACGGGCATATTCATTTAGATTTATTAAACCAAACAAAACATAACGGGTGTAATTCTATTTATCTATATAGTGCATAATAAGTTTAAAATATATAATAATACTTATTTTTCAATATTCATCTCTAAAACAATTATTTATTTAAGTCAGTATTCATTTTAAATAATTTCCAAGTTAGATATTTCTCAGTCCTTTTGTTTAAAATTACACAAACATAAAGGTTATCAGTTTTGACACTACGTTCTAAAAATAAATCTTTGCTTAAAATTTGATCTATTTAAAAACTATAACTAAGGCCAATTACAATATTCAGTCAGAAGATAAATCTATACTAAGAGCTGTAGCAATATTCTCCTTGAAAATATATCTTTTTAAGTATGATGGCAATTAAAACAATAGAACCTTATCCAAATCCAGATTTAGCAATACTAAATATTTTACTAACTGGATATTTGGTTAGAAAAGCTAGTTCAAACCTAAGTCAACAGGTGATGGCATGACTCAAAGTAGAGTAACTACTGTCAAAAATATAGTATAAAAAAGCCTAAACAGCTATCAGGTCCTCTTCATCCACAATCATCATCTTAACCTTAATATTTCCTGTTGCTGTTGCTGTGAAAATTGTGTATTGCTGTCGAAAATTATTCACTGAAGACCAAAGACTCAAATGTCACAATAAGAAACTGTTCCTGCCGTTTAAGAAAGCTGAATCTTGGAAAACCACCATCCAAGCTGCGCCAAAGACGACCATGGGCTAAGAATCAAAGGCAGTGGTTGCTCTTCCACGAAGGGGCTACCGATGAGAAAAACCTCAACCATAAGAAAGAAGCTGTACTTGAGAGACCATAGAGTTCCTGACAAGAGAATGGGGAAAGCTGCCATCGAAATAAATTTGTGAAGCTACCTCCAGATTAAAACCCAAGAGAAGCCCAGCCTGACTGAATAGAGAGAAGCCACTAAACAATGTCTTAAAGACTTTACCAGTAAATCCTTTCCACCAAATACACATTTCATAACTAAACATATTCTAAATGAAAGCTAATACTAATAAATCCCATAATTAATTATATTTTCTAAATGTTCAACTAAAAATGTTTATCTTAAACTTATTTGGGTCTTAGAACACTCTCAAAATTATTGCTTGATCATTATGAATTTTAAATAGTCTAAACACCTAGTTTCTATAAGTTATACAACAATTCTTATTTCTAAATTATCATCTCAATGATCGTTTTTATGCAATTTTATTCTGTCGCATTATCTTTCGTTTTAAGTTCATGGTGAATGATTTATGCTTTGTGTTTTAATCAGAATGTAGTCTTTGTGTGCCAATAAATTATCGGGGGGAGGAGTGAGTATTCACTTTTACTATATCAGATTATTGCCGATATAAATAATATAGCCAGAACTCCTTTAAAAATAAAACTATGATTATGCTAGGCAAATCGGTAATTTATAATGCCTTTAAAGTTCATTTAAAACTTACATCTTTGCTCAAGTTATTTAAATGAAATATTTTGCTAGGTTATTTAAAAATATATATTTACTGTATATTATTAAAACGCATCTTTTTCAAAGCCATTCCTAAAAATGAAAATGTTTGCTAAAGTTACTTAAAATGTATATATTGCGTAAAGATTATTCAGAAACGCAGATTTTGTCCTAGGTTATTTAAGAATTATGTTTGCATAAGTGATTTAAAATAATATTTGTCATGATTATTTAAACAGTATATTTACGCAAGCTATTTTAAAATGAGGTTTGCATTCGTTATTTAGAAATCACATTTTTGCATTATTAGCAAGGTCTATTTTGACAGAGTAATTATGATGATAATTTATTTAAAAATCAATATTGTATGATTAGGTTAATAATCATGTATTTTAGATTATTTAAAATCAGTTTGTGATATTAGGTATGGATATACTACATATAATTAATGTTCCAGTTCGTCTGTTACTACTTTGTTAATTATTATAGCTAAGGCAGAAAACCTTAAATGATTCATATCGTATTTATCATACTTAATTAGCTCATTTATAAATTGAAATTTGTAATATATATTGTATAAGCCAAGATTTTGGCGTAATTAATTTATAAAATATTAATTTAGCGTTGCAAATGCGATAATTGCTAAATATTTTTATTATCTTCTGTTACGTCTATAATGACCTATGTTATAATAATGTATTTTCAATACTCGAAGTTAATGTGACAGTTATTCATATAACGGAACCAAACCATTTCAGCGTTTCATATTTGTCACTCCCTTCAGTTCACTTGGTTAAAAGGTCTCTCCATTATGCTATGGTTAGGGAACCGTTTACTATGTAATAAACTTCAATTAAGAATGGCCGAGGTGCATTATTCTGATACTATAAATATAACGCAATATCTCAGCGTTCGTTTCATAGAAAATTTCGGCTTTGGGATCCGTCCCAGAATCTGAGTTACTGAGCCTATCTGTATAACAATTACCTATATCATGCAAATATATTTATAATATATCTTAAACTTAGTAATTATAATATAATCTTAAACTTAGTATCAATGATATAATCTTAAACGTAATAATAATAATAGAATCCCATCATTTACACAATCGATCACGAAGCACTATAACTGGCCTTCCAGTATATAAACATAGCTTAGTACTAGACATGAAGATAACATAACCAGTTAAAATAATGTTTTGTGATATTATTTACTCATTGCTTGTAATTCAAATTATAACCCTAAGAATCTCACTCATTGCTTTGTGATATATAATTTGAGAATTTCATTAAAAAAATATTATTTATACCTCTTGAGTTTATAATCTCTAAATAACTAACTCATTGTAAATTTTGTGATATTATTTTATAACCCTGAGTATTTCTCATTTTGTATCATTATTTATAACCCCTGAGAATTATTGCTTTCTTAAAAATTTTTTATAATTCCTAACAACTTATTCATTAATTTTGTGATATTATTTATAACCCTGATATCCATTCTCATTATGTGATAGTATTTTATAATTCCTGAGAGTTCATTCTTATTTTGCGATACATATATTGCCTGTGAAGGGCTTCAGTTTTAAACTATTTACTATGCTTTATATTTATTAAATATTATATTAAATTTATGAAATTTGTCTCAGTCCACACTCGCCATCTTATGAATCACCTAGCTGGGTTATATGGGCTTCAGAGGAGTCGTCCATGTTTACTCCTTTGCTATTAGCTGGAACGTGATTAAAGAGATAAATTCCGAGATTACGTCACATGATGGGTTGACTTACAGAGCAGAGTTAAGGTATGATCAGATGTATACATGAGTCTCGCTAGCTTTGTTCTCCCGGCCTGACTCTCAGCCTCGGGGGTTGAGTAAACGTGTCTGACCATTACAATATATATATATATAGTAAATTATCGTATATTCCAATTATAATGTAAATATATAATTATTCAAAACAATACAATAATTAATACAGTAAAACAATATTTTAAAAAACAAATACCAATATAA
The DNA here is from genome assembly GCA_028023455.1 of Epiperipatus broadwayi. NCBI lineage: Eukaryota > Metazoa > Onychophora > Udeonychophora > Euonychophora > Peripatidae > Epiperipatus > Epiperipatus broadwayi. The sequence continues at coordinate 18,315 of JAQFVV010007747.1, forward strand.
TAGAAGTACTTTCAACTATCCATGTAGTTGTTATCAACTAGATTCAAATTGTTAAAAACGTTACAAATGTAAACAAAAAATAATATGTCATACAGTAAATATTCCCACAATTCATTAATTTTATTAAAGGCCGTGTCTGTTTATTAACATGTTGCTTTTCATTTTATTACACATAGCTTCTTTAATTTTGTTTATTATTAAATCTTTAAATACACATAAATTCAACTTACATTATGATCAAAAAATACTTGATGGTGATACATCATTTATTTCTAACATTCTCTTGTCTTGATTTTTGTACTCGTTTATATAACAACAAATGCTCCTTTGATCTTTTCTCCAATCTTATTGAGATTCCCCCCAATATATGCCTTTCCACAAACCATAAACATTTATATATTGCACAACTTTGATTTAAAATATCACATCTATTTTTTTGAATTATTTATTAATCATATTTAAATGTAGGAGTAGAAAAATTTACTCGACATATATTTTTATATTCCTGTCCTTATAAATTCTACCTTGTTCATTACAAATAAATGGTATTGATATCCAAGTATATGTTTATTTTATCAATATCTCATAGCACCTTAAAATATTTCTATTATTATTAAACTTAGTAAACAATATTATAAATTAATTTATGATCATATCCAACATTAAACAAATCCATAGAAATACCGTATTTATGTTACTTATTTTATCAGAACTATATTTACATAATTTATTATTCCTAAAATAAAAATGATTTAAAACCGGATAATTTATGTACATCATCACTTTGGATCCCCAAATAATCCTCTTGTTAACAATGTATAGTACCATACAATAAGCTAATTTATATTATTATTACGTGTAAGTTTAATAATAAAATGAATTATTTTAAGTTATCAAAAATTAGATTGATAAAATATCTCTTCAAAATATAATTCATAAGATCAATTCATTTATAACATCTAAACTTCCACAAAGTTTATAAAGATCTTATATACTCGCCACACCGATTCCCTCTAACAGAATTTAATACTAATATATATATTGCCAAGGTATTAAAATTTATTACAGGTATGCCTTGATGATGTTTTCGTTTGTGGAAGTTTAGATATTATAAATGTATTATTCAATGAATTAAATAGTTTAGAAGGTTTAAAATGGAGTAAATCTTTTGAAGAAAAAATTCAATTCAGTATTTAGATATTAAAGTTACACGTAATAAAAATAAATTAGATTATTGTATGGTAATAAAAGATATTGAAAAAGAGGATATATTCCTTGGTATTCAAATGTGCCAATGGCACATAAATTATCCGGTTTAAAATCATTTTTATTTAGGAATAATAAATTATGTAAATATAGTTCTGATAAAATAAGTAACATAAATGTATTTAGTATGGATTTGTTAAAGGTTGGATATGATCATAAATTAATTTATAATATTGTTAATAGGTTTAATAATAATAGAAATATTTTAGATGCTATAGATATTGATAAAATAAAATATACTTGGATATCAATACCATTTATTTGTAATGAACAAGTGAAATTTATAAAACAGATATATAAAAATATATGTCGAGTTGCATTTTATACTACTCCTAATTTAAATAGATTAATAAATAATTCAAAAAATATGTGTAGTATTTTAAATCAAAATTGTGCAATATATAAATGGCTATGTGTTTGTGGAAAGGCATATATTGGGGAATCTCGGTGTACATTGGAGAAAAGATCAAAGGAGCATTTGTTGTTATATAAACGAGTGCAAAAATCAAGACAAGAGAATGTTAGAAATGATGATGTATCACCATCAGTATTTTTTTATCATAATGTAACATGTAATTATGGTTTTGATTTTGATTTTAATAAAATTAAAATTCTGTGTATTGAAAGAAATAATAATAAACGCAAAATTAAAGAAGCTATGTTAATAAAAAGTGAAAAGCAACAGTTGATAAATAGACAGACAGCCAATATAAAAATTAATGAATTGTGGGAAAATTGATGTATGACGTATTACTTTTGTTTACATTTGTAACGGTTTTTTCTAATACAATTTGAGTCTAGTTGACAACGACTACATAGATAGTTGAAAGTACTTCTATTAAATTGGTATATATTTGTTTAAAATATTGTTACTGTATTAATTATTGTATTGTTTTGAATAATTATATATATTTTATTATAATTGGAATACAGACATTGATTAATAATTTATATATATATATATATATTGTAATGGTCAGGTTTATACATTTGCTCAACAGACTGAGAGTCCAGGCCAGAGAACCAAAAGCTGACCAAGTCGGGATAGTAATACCCTACATCTGATCATACCTTAACTCTCTCACTCATGCTTCCAAGTCAACCCATCATGAATGACATGTCTCAGGTTACATTGAATATCTCTTTAATCACGTTCCAGCAATAGCAAAGGAGTAAACATGAGACATTTCCCTCTATTACATATTCTATTATATAACTTAACTAGTGATTCATAAGATAATGAGCAGGTAATGAGACTGAGACAAATTTATATTTCATAAATTTAATATAATATTTAATAAATACTAAAGCATAGTAAATGGTTTATAGCTGGCTCCCACACAGGTGAGTATAATAATATCACAAAACAAAGAATGGCTTCTCAGGGTTATAAAATACTATCACATAGCAATGAGTGGATTGTCAGGGTTATAAAATAATATCACAAAACAATGGGTGGATTGTTAGGGTTATAAAATAATTAATTACAAAGCAATGAGTGGACTCTCAGGGTTATAAAATAATATTACAAAGCAATGAGGGAATTCTCAGGGTTATAAAATAATATCACAAAACAATGAGTGGATTGTTAGGGTTATAAAATAATTAATTACAAAGCAATGAGTGGACTCTCAGGGTTATAAAATAATATTACAAAGCAATGAGGGAATTCTCAGGGTTATAAAATAATATCACAAAGCAATGAGTGGATTCTTAGGGTTATAGAATATTTAATTACAAAGCAATGAGTGGATTCTCAGGGTTATAAAATAATATCACAAAGCAATTGACTTTTTAATAGGATTATGTTATCTTTCATGTCCTAATTTAAGCTATGTTTTATATACTGGAAACCAGTTATAGTTAGCTAGAGTGATCGATTAATTGGCAAATGATAGAATTATATTATTATTATTACGTTTAAGATTATATCATTGATACTAAGTTTAAGATTATATTATAATTACTAAGTTTAAGATTATATTATAAATATATTTGCATGATATAGATAATTGTTATACAGATAAACTCAGTAACTCAGATTCTAGACCGGATCAAAGCCGAAGTTACTTTCTATGGAAACTGAACTGAAGTGTGGGGGCAGTTGAACATCAGATTCTAGTGCGTTATAAACTATAGTATCAGAATAATGCACCTCGAATGCATTCTTAATTGAAGTTTATTACATAGTAAACGGTTCCCCTAACCGATCTGCTTGTTATAATGGAAGAGGCCTTTTTATTAAGTGAACTGAAGAGTGGCATATGAGCCCTTTGGAAATGGTTTGGTTCCGTTAAATATGAATAACTGTCACATTTGCCTAAACTTTCGAGGCATGACTTGATGAAATACGAAGAAATGTCGCAGTGGCCTAAACTTTCGAGGCATGACTGGACGTGAGGACAATCTTGAAATAGGTCATTATAGACGTAGCAAGAAGATATGCATATTTATGCTAATTAGCATCACATTTGCAACGCTAAATTAATATTTTATAAATTAATTACGCCAAAATCTTAGCTTCTGCAATGCCCTTACCACCGTTCAGTTTATAAATGAGCTTATTAAATTATATGATAGAAGCGATAATGAGAATCTGATTTAAGGTTTTCTGCATAGCTGCTTATTCTCTAATTAAACGAAGTTATAACAAACTTAAGATTTTTTAGAACTGGGAACATTAATTATATGTAGTATAACCTACATCTAATATCAAACTGATTTTAAATAATCTAAAATATGGATTATTAAATAACCTAAGCAAAATATTGATTTTTAAATAAATTACTCATCATAAATAACTCGTCAAAATAGACCTTACTAATAATGCAAAATGTGATTTTAAATAACGAATGCAAACCTACATTTTAAATAGCTTGCGTAAATATACTGTTTAAATAACTGACAAAATACATATTTTAAATCACTTATGCAAATATAATTCTTAAATAACCTGGACAAAATCTGCGTTTTGAATAATATACGCAATATATACATTTTAAGTAACTTTAGCAAACATTTTCATTTTAGGTAACTTGAGAAAAAGATGCGTTTTAAATAATATACAGTAAATATACATTTTAAATAACTTAAGCAAATATTTCATTTTAAATAACTTGAGCAAAGATGTGTTTTAAATAACTTTTTTAGGCATTATAAATACCGATTCGCCCTAGCATAAATAATAGTTTTATTTCAGAAAGGAGTTCTGGCTATATTCTTTATATCGCAATAATCTGATATAGTAAAAGTGATTACTCACTCCCCTCCCCCCGATAATTTATTAACACACAAGACTACATTCTGATAAAACACAGCATAAATCAATAAACATGAACTTAAAACTAAAGATAGATGGCATAAGAATAAATTGCATAAAACGATCAATAAGATGATAATTTAGAAATAAGAATTTGTTGTATGGTTTTATAGAAACTAGGTGTTTAGGATTATTTAAAATTCATAATGATCAAGCAAGAATTTTGAGAGTGTTCTAAGATTTAAATAAGTTTAAGATAAACATTTTAGTTGAACATTTAGAAAATATAATTAATTATGGGATTTATTAGTTAGCTAGCTTTCATTTAGAATATGTTTAGTTATGAAATGTAATATTTGGCGGAAAGGATTTACTGGTAAAGTCTTTAAGACATTGTTTAATAAGCTTCTCTCTATTCAGTCAGGCTGGGTTTCTCTTGGGTTTTAATCTGGAGGTAGCTTCGCAAATTTATTTCTATGGCAGCTTTCCCCATTTCTCTTGTCAGGAACTCTATGGTCTCTCAGGTACAGCTTCTTTCTTATGGTTGAGGTTTTTTCTCATCGGTAGCCGCTCGTGGAAGAGCAAACGGCTGTCTCTTTGTTTCTAGCCCATGGTCATCTTTGAAGCAGCTTGGATGGTGGTTTTCTAAGATTCAGCTTTCTTAAACGGCAGGAACAGTTTTCTTATTTAACTTTGAGCTCTGGTCTTCAGAAATAATTTCGACAGCAATAACACAATTTTCACAGCAACAGCAACAGGAAATATTAAGACGGATGATGATTGATGGATGGAAGAGGACCTTGATAGCTGTTTAGGCTTTTTTATACTATATTTTTGACAGTAGTTACCTCCTACTTTGAGTCATGCCACATCACCTGTTGACTGGTTTGAACTAGCTTTTAACCAAATATCCAGTTAGTAAAATATTTAGTATTGCTAAATCTGGACTTGGAAAGGTTCTATTGTTTTAATTGCCATCATAGTTAAAAGATATATTTTCAAGAGAATAGCCACAGCACTTAGTATAGATTTATGTCTGACTGAATATTGTAATTGGCCTTAGTTATAATTTTTAAATAGATCAAATTTTAGCAAAGATTTATTTTTAGAACGAAGTGTCAAAACTGATAAACTTTATGTTTGTGTAATTTTAAACAAAAGGACTGAAAATTATCTAACTTGGAAATTATTTAAAATGAATACTGACTTAAATAAATAATTGTTTAGAATGAATATTGAAAAATAAGTAATATTATAATTTTAAACTTATTATGCTACTATATAGATAAATAGTAATTACACCGTTATGTTTGTTTGGTTTAATAAATCTAAATGAATATGCCCGTATATAAATATTTAAGACTATTTTTATATTTATAGTTAATAAGACGAATATATACACACATACCATGCTATATTATAAGCACAAAGTTTTTAAAAATTTAAGAAATACACGCCATCTGAGTGCAACGAAATATATTATTATCGAAGATAATAGGTGAAACAGATTATATATATATATTGTAAATATCGATAAGTCTATCTATATTTTAAAAATTGTCATTTGTTATTTTAAAAAAAATCTCTTTGAGTTGATGTTTACATATGAAGTATTATTATTGTTTATGTTTATTAGGTATAGTTATTGTTTGAAGTTATTATTTTATTTATATGTTGATAGTACATCGTTATGAATATTTAATTATTAAAATAAATAAAGACATATAAATTGTTGATTATATAAAAAAATTATTTTATTTGCAATGATTATTAAAAAAATGCAATAAATTATTATTTATGTATATTTTTAAAGCTGTCAAATAAATTTTCAATTGAATATTTTATATATATATATGCTTGATATTTTATTTTATTTAATGTTAATTGTTTTAAAAGAAAACATGTATAACAAGGGTTTTCAAAACAGCATTTGCTGGCGTGTGGAACAACAGCAGCAACAATAAAAAGAAGCCATCATTATTATTATTATTGTTGTTATTAGGATAAGGATAAAACAAACAAGAGGATAAAATTTTGTTGTACTTTATTTCTTTGAAACTACCATTCTTCAGAATATCGGAATAATATAAATTTCTGTGGTGAATACATAAATTATGGCCTGCTAATCGGGATATATCGCAGCCAGGAGGCTGCACCATTACTTTAATTTATTCCAAGGCAATTTAAATGAAACAACTAAAAAAATTTCAATATATGTATTTCATCGCATCTGAAGCCAAAATTTGACATAGCTATCTGGAATCTATAATGGTCAATTTAATAATAATCTGGAGGTAACTAAAATTAATATACTGGATTCAACATTTCAATTTATTTATTTATTTTTCAAGGAAAGAAATTTTAGAAGGATAAAAATATACATACATCCAAGAATTGACAATTTTCTCTAATGTAGTAGTTTCTTCACCTTCAATAGAATGCATTCTAATAATAAACGGATAAAGAAATAAAATAATGAAATAAGTTGACTTTTGACGGAAAACTGGACATGTGAACTTTGAAAAGGTAGTTAATAATTTTATATGTATAAATGATATATAAATATATTTTTGAGATCGATATTTTTTTTTTGTTTACTTTTATTTTTCATTATAAAAATATAACGTTTTATAAATAGTCGATTCAAGCGTCTTGTTTTCTAATAGCAATAAACGTTTAACAGGTGTTAAAATAAACACTTAAGTAATTTAAAATCTTAAAGTATGGCTTATAAGTTTGGGTTGTATATGAATTATTATATATATATTTTAATAAGTACATTTATATTCGCAAATTTCTTTATTATAAAAAAATGTTTTATTATTAATTTATCTTCATTTTTTTTTTTTAACTTTATATAATGATTCTTATGCATACCAAAACAATAATTTATATATATTTGCTGTATATAATATTTTTTTTATTATTTTAAATATCTGAAAAATATAAATATGGATTTGTATTTATATTGATATCTACTTGTTAAGCATAGATATGTCTTTATATATTTAATATATATACTTATTGCAAGTATATACGTATATTTATTATTTGGGTTTGTATTTAAAACATTGATATTACCTAAAATTAAACCATAATATAAAATAAAGGATGTACTATTTGTTTTATAAGTAACGTCTTTTGTAATTTATTTGAAAGTGTATTAATATTTTTTTATTATTTTTCTTTTAGTGCCAAAGTCATTATGAAATTAATTGAATTCACAATTTAATAGAGGATAACTTCATATTTCACTTATTGTTTAGTCTTTAGGTCACTTACACATATTATTATTCATTCATATGTTTAGATATACATAAATTTACATAATAGATGTGTATATTGGATTTAATAGAATTCCCTTTGTTTCTGATATATATATATTTGATTAGTTAGTCACATCAACCGTGAAAATAAATTATAATGATAAATCTCATTGCTCTCTATGATTTTTGATTTATTTCATGTATAGCTAGTTGGAAGGGCATATAAACAATTTATTTAAATATAACTGAGATAATTTTGTTTTTCTTCATTTAAATTATACACTTTATTATATTAGGCTTTCTCAACAATTGGATTCATTTAGATTATATATATTCCATTACGTTTATCATCCAATGTTTGAAGCATTATTTTCTTCTCATATATTAATGTTCCATTACATTTGAGGTATAATATGTTTATATGATATATTGTCCATTACATTTGGCACCACAAACTGCTGGTCCCAGTTAACTGATGATTGGTATAATGGAGTAAAAGTATGTTCCATTACATTTGGACACCACAACGTGGTCAGCATAATATGTTCGTTTAATTATTCATTACATTTGGTGTATCAAAGTTAGGGGCTTGGTTAACTAATGATTAGTGTTGCAAAAGTTCATATGTTTATTTTCATTTGAGATCATATAAAGATACATTCCATTATATTTGGCTTTCCTAATGTTTGGGGCCTTCATTCTTTAATTTAAATGGAATGCAGCAAGTACGTTCTATTACATTTGGCTTGTCCAATCGTGGGCTGCCTTATATACGTTCCATTACAATATATATATATGATTTTCAGAATAGGTGGTTGAAATTTTTTTTTTTTTTTTCATTTTTACAATTAACTGATTTTAAGTCAAGTTTAGTAGAAAGAGATGAAATAGCTAATCTCCAAAAGTTTGTAACATATTGTGCTTCATCAGATTTATTTAAATCCCAGACCTTTTTAATATTTCATTATACTCCATCATTAATCTTAATTCATACTCTTCCAAATTAGAAATTATTTTAGCATTATCAAAATGAGATGTGCGACAACTTTCTTAAAAGTGTTAAGTTAATTTTGATGTATTTACCTAAAACATTTATTAATTTGAAGAATTATGGTTAAAGAACCATAAGAGAGTCTATTGAAATATTGAAATGTCCAATTGCTTATATAAATATAATAAAGCAGAACATGTTGGAGCCTTGTGAAGATCACTTATTTTATCTCTTTCTTCCAAAATCAACTTGAAATGGATTAAATATAAAACTGAATAAAAAATAAGTGTTAATCCACATACTCTGAATAATTAACTATATATATATATATATATATATATATATATATATATATATATATATATATATATATATATATATATGTAACCTAATCAATCAATCAATTAGAAATATCTCATATAAGAATATAAAAGTTGTAATTGTTTAGACAAGATATATTTTACACAATAAAAGGGTTACTGATAAGCTAAAATTAATAGCTGAGGTGAAACTATAAGGTTATTATTAGTAAGCTTTTATTTTATGGACTTAGTGATTTCGGAGCCCTTACTGCTCCATAATCATAGTCCTTTTTACAGGCTGTTGATTCTATGCAAATGCATGCAAATTACAACATCCACCTTTTCGAGATCGCAAAACATATGTCTTTTCTGTCCATAAAATAGAAGCTTACTAATAATAAACTTATAGTTTCACCACAGCTATTAATTTTAGCTTATCAGTAATTTACAAAGTAAGGGTGAAATAAAATCTTTATTACAATAATAGGGTTGGATTGAGACTCTTACAAATAACAATAACCTAATAAAGTGGACTAAACTCAGTGGTCAGTTACATATGAAAGAATTAGTTGTAGAGATATAAATTGAGATAAAGGAAATCTCTAACTCTGATACAAGAAATTATTCTGAGTAAAACATATAACTTGGAAAGATAGAAAACTGTAATCATTCCTTAATTAATAATTTAGAACAAAGTAAATCTCTATATTTATCTCAATCACATTCTCTGAACTATAAATATTTGCACCTTCAAAACATATTCTCTAATAGACTCTTATGATTAACAAAATGTATTATATAGTTTAATATTATCCACTGATACGACCTGACAAAAATGATTCGTTTTCTTATAATGCAAAATAAAAATCTCAGGGTTTTGTTTGGTATTTTATAAAATAAACAATGGTATACTGTTGCAAGTAAATGACTGACATCCTAGCAGGCTTTTAGGAAACACGCACTTTCTAATATGCTAATGTATTCTACTAAGATCATCATAATAATTAGTTAGATTACCACAAGAAAATACTTACTTTAATAAAATAATGTCTAAACTAATGTAAATAAATTTAGAATACTTATAGTTTTATACCTAGAATGACATTCAAACAATAGAAAGAAAAGTGTACATTTTATTTTCCTCTCTTTTCTCAAAACAACACATATAAAATACTTAATTTACAACGTTTGAATTCGGAAAATAGCTAAATAATGTGCAATCTGACTTATAGATGGATATGTCCATTGAGCTTAAGTGAACAATCTTCAATTTGAAAATTAATGATTGGAAAAGAAATATTTATAGCACATTTGTTGTTTTATATTGGTGACATTTGGATAATAAGAATAGTAATTATCTGATTTGAAAATATACATTTATTTTACATTATGGATTTGTGGAACCAAATAAAATAATTTTATACAGAAAATACTCAAAAAAAAATTATGATAATTAACCAAAAATGCATTTATTACATCTAAATGTTGAAAAAAAAACAATTAATTACAAAACAAACTATTACAATGACAATTTGGACATCATAGTTACTGGATATATTTTTACAGTTAATTTTGAGGAAGTAGAAATTATAAATCCAATTTATGTCAAGACTATTGGTTCTTGGTTGCCTAGTTTTAAAATTGAAAAATAAAATTTAGAACCATAAACTATTATGATTACTTGCTAGAATATTTATTTGAAACATCACAATTTATTCTAGCTAAAACAAGGCATTAAACAAATGTTTAATGCAATTGAAAATAATTATTATAATGGTTGGCTAGCTTGTACCATAAGCTAATTAACATTTTCCTTATATTTTATAGTCCTGCACTGACTTATGATATCTCCCTATTAAAATAATAACAAAAATAGATGATTAAGTTCAATATAACCTATTGCCGCTTCTAAATTAGATGTTAATATGATGATGATAACTGTAATCATCACATCACCACTGATTATTGCATCACAATATGTTAATCTTAAAACCCAAATAGTAAATAACAAGCATTCAACAGAAGTCATACATACCTTAATAGTTAATTTATTCAATGTTCACATAATAATATCAAATTCATAAATTTTATGAATCTTACAAAACATCTCGACTAATTTCTCCATATGGGCATGTATTCCTATCATGCTAAACTTTAATCTGAGCAATTGAATTATTAAGTCTTGTGGATTTACTTTTATACTACTAGCAAAGCACAGTAGCACCATGCCGATATTGTTATAATCAATCAAGCATTGAGAATTAGTAAATGCAACTAAGGGAATTACTATTTCAATAACTGTCTATCATTGCCATAACATTATAAACATAATGGTCTACACTTTCTATGGTGGGCAATATAATCTTTCAAATAGAACATGAAAGATAACATCACTAAATAAACTCCTTGGAGCAAGACAAGATGACTATAATAATGGTGTTTCTCATGCCTATCTCTTCGGAATAAGTGTAAGTGTGAACACTGTCACACCACCTAAGAAAAAGAGGAAAACACACTAAAGACAAATTATCCTTTCCATGGAATCCATCTAAATAAGATATATATATATATATATTGAAAAAATTGTCCTCTCATGGCAAATACATGTAATAATGGGAGCATCTCCATCCCACAAACATAATAAATAGTATACTTTCTGATAAATCTAGAGTTATAAAGCATAACTACTTCTTACAATGGCAAAATACTAATTTATCACTAATAATAAAAGTTATTAGCTTGTATAAACATTAAACTCCACACATTAAACAATGTCCAAAACCCACAGGAAAGTACTAGTCAAAATGACTATAAACACATTAATATAGCATTAAAATATTTGCATAAGATAAGGAATATGCACACAAACAATGGCATAATAAATACTTATGAAATTAAGTGGACATGCTGACACAATAAATATTATTAATTAAATGGGTAATAAAATAAATTTGTTCTATGACAAATTCCAAATCTAATGTATGTTACAAATGATATTAAGAAAAATATTAAATTTCTGATAAACACATATGTAACGAGTGTTTGTCCTAACTTACAAAAGAATAGGAAACTATAAATTAAACACTTCACTGATATATTTAAATGTATATGTGTGTAATATAAATATCTACACAGTTTATTTCAAACTCCTTGAGACGGTTTCAGATAATAAAGAAATATACATTGACTTGTAAATTAAAGCATACAAATATATAACTGTTATTTTATCATTTTTAAAACAAAATAACGATAATAATAATAATAATAATGATAAATTCAGTTCATTAGTAAAGCTTCATCAGCGGTAGAAAAACTAGGTGCAACGTTCGTTACCGGTGTGCATAATATAAATGTGTTCATATTTTTCAAACTAATATTTTTTTTAAAAGATAATAAAATTGCTACCAGTTTTATTCCAATAGAAAACAAGCACATAAGCAAGATGTATTATTTTAAACATGAACATGTATAGATCCTTTGCACAAATATGCAATTTAACATGAACTAACTAGTTTGAAAATATTACACTTAATTGTGTACATTTATTATTAAATGTGGAATTTTAGTAATTATCAGCGGTTTCACTGGAAAATTATTTTAAAAGGTTTTCGGCTCTCCCTGGAAAAGCAGATGGTCAATGAACATTTTTGCCATAGGAAAAAAAAAATTTTTTTTCTTAATACAACTTAAATTTCAAGAGGCAGTATTAAATTTGCTGAAAAACATTTGAGCATTTCTTTGTTTTAAAAGTTAATAATGAATACAGAAACATTTATTCAAATTAGTTTAATTTTGAACAGTTCTCAATTGTTTGTTTAACTTGGTTTTAAATTTGCTGTCGCAAAGAATACGATTAATTATCATAAAATAATTATTTATAATATTCCATATGATCTTCTTAGTTAAAAATAACATTTTCACTTGTTGAAAATTTTTGAAGATAAATAATAAATAGAGGTATTATATTGCCATATAATATTACAATGAATTTTACACACTTTAGTTTAAATAAAGCATAAAAACTTTGAGATTCGAGATACCTTAATTTGGATTTCAGCAATCCATCCCGTATTGAGACTTTAAAGAAAAAAACGTAAGTTACACTTGTTTAAATAAATGACTATTAAAAAAAAATTACACTGTTTTTTCTTATTAATTTTCAGAAAAAAGTATCTCTTGTCAGCGTTATGTGTTTCAATTTCAAGGTTGATTACAACTCAACTAATTAACATGAATAAATTTTTTTTAATAATAAACAGCAAATAAATATAATAAGTTATTTAAATCCAATACCATTTTTGTTTCATTTGATTTATGCTTACCAACGTTTAAAATAATAAATTAAATATTATATTGACTTGCCAAGTTTTATTGCACGTTTTACTTTTAAAATGTAATAAATAAATAAATATTTTAATGAATAAAGTTAAAGATTTAAAAGTAAACATGTAAATCTATGAATGCACATACACATAAGAGTATGAAACTAATTTTATTTAAGACAAACTTATTATAATAATAAACCTAAAGAATGAATAATTAAATACTATTGGATCATTTTGACAGTTAACTGAAATATAAATTATAAATCTAAATATATCAAATATTGAATATTACATGATACCATTTATTTACAGATTAAATACTATAGTTTTATGTCTGTAGTTATTAGTTTTATTTTATCTTTTATTTTTTTTAAATGTCTAATTATCATATAAAGCAAGGTTAAAATGTTTAATAAAGAAAATGGTATATATATATATATGATTGTTTTTTTTTTTTTTTATTTCACACTCAATCTTATTATTACTTAACATTTAACATTTATTTATTACGATCATAACCTTGATATTGATGAATGATATTTTGGTCACAAGTCAAGAATTTAAGCAAAATAATACAAGTTCAATCTAAAACATGATTTATTTATAATTTATATCATTAACCATGAATATATATATATATATGCAGATTGCCATTGTGATGCCTTTTAATCACAGAGTATTCTTTAATAAAAGCAACTTTTCCTTAACTGAACAAAATATTTTGCTTTATTATGATTATATTGATCTTACCGCAACTTTTTTTATTCATGTAGCAAGCTTATTTTTGAACATATTATTAATTGTATCTTTTATTACCTTTCGTAATTTGCGTAATATTCCTAATATGTACATTGCAAATCTATCGATAGCAGATATTCTTGCAGGATGATTATCTTCTTCTCATTATTTTTACAATACGATATTAAATTGGAATATGAAGGTTGGCTGTGAATTTTCCAATTTTTGTTTAGTTTTAGGATTAACTACTGCCTTATCGACATCTACCCAAATTTCACTTAATCGCTATATTATCCTTTGTAAATCATCATACCTTTATAATAAAGTATATACCTATAGAAATATTTTGTTTATGCTATGTGCAACATGGGCTATTAACGGAATAGTTTTAATATTTCTTGATTTTTCTGGATTACTCCAGTTGAGTTTCAATTTCATGTTAAGAGAATGCTTATTTCCATTTGATTCCAAAGGAATAATAGTAGTAGTAGTGTTTGGTGTTATTTATTATTTATTATGTTTTCCTACAATTACTTACTTTTATTTTAATATATTTAAAATTATACAAAGCTCACAAAAAACAATCGAAATTCAGACACATTCAAAGTCAATGAAACGCAGATTTGCCTCAAATGTTCGAGTTACCAAAACAATGTTTATTATTTTCATTATACTTTTGGTGTCGTTTGTTCCTTTGGAAATATCTATTACTTTGTTAGGTTTTTTAAATGTTCCTAATGTAGTTATGAGAATATCCATGATATTTATGTTTTGTAATTCACTGTGCAATCCTATCGTTTGTGTTTTAACAAATGTAAAAGTTAAACAATCATTTTTAAATATAATCTTTTGTAATTTCAATTGAGTTTATATATAATATAAAATCACATTTGAAATATTATTATTATTATTATTATTATTATTATTATTATTATTATTATTATTATTATTATTATTATTATTGTTGTTGTTGTTGTTGTTGTTGTTAAAAGATTCATTAATTAGTGACAATTAGAGAACTATTTCAACCATTTCTGTTATTACTAAGATATTTGGGAATATAGTTAAAGACAAGATGATGTCATTCTTGAATATATATTAATTATGTATTCTAATTTTTTTTTGCTACTGAAAAAAGTACCTTGGATGGATGCTCTTTATGATCTTATGGTCAATTTATCATTATCAAAGGATAAAAGATTGAAGACATCAGTTCATTCACATTTATTCAAAGTATTTGACTCCAATCCTGCAGTTTTTTTGATAAATCTGTTGAGTTTATATTGTTATCAAGACTATTTTATTTCCTGGTTAATAAGTTACCAAACACAAAAGTGATTTCTGAAATACATAGTGTTATTAATGTTTTTAGATTTATTAATCACCTATTTCCACAGGGGCCTTCATTTCACCTTACATTATATAAATATTAATATATATATATATATATATATATATATATATATATATATATAATTTTTAGTTAATCTTTGAAATCAATAATTTACGGATTTTCTGCTGATATTGCTCTGTATAGTGTTCCTGATTCATATAGAATGTTTGAAAGTGTGATTAGTAAAGATGTGTGATTTTAACTACCTGGATTATAAAGTGTTTCATTTCCAATTGACATAAAAAAGTATCCTATATTCTTATAAATACACTCCAGGTTCACTTAATATTAGTATTTGTAGTCAATATAAAGTATATTTCAATAATATTTGTATTTGAGGTAATATCATTTGTGTTGATAACTAGTAATAATTTCGTGTTTCCATTGATTCAATGTTTTCTTGGTAAAGCAATGTTATTTCTTTATGTCCTTTGACTAAGAAAAATAATTATATATTTTATTATTAATTGAAACTCTTGTCTTGATCTACTTTGATTATTACTGTGTTTGTTATCAATGTATATTATTTTATAATATCTCTATTTAGACAGGTTGAATTAATTACTGGCTATCTTTATTATATACTTTACAAATTTATGTCATGTATATTATATTTTGTAGGCATATATTGACTTTCTATATATATATATATATATATATATATATATATATATATATATATATAATATATATATATATATATATATATATATATATATATATATGATAATATTGTCTATTTATAAACTATATAAAATGTATTTTTTTATATAATGCCTGTCATTGTTTTTTATTCTTGTCATTAAATTATTGGTTAAATTTACCCCTCACTTAGGTAAGAAATTTCAAGTGTCATTACCAATTTTTTTTTCATAAAGCAATCATAGGCAACTTTATTACAATGGTTTTAGACTGTTTAATTATTTTGTTACTACCTACACAACAAATGTTGAATATTTATCTTTCTCTATATTTAAGGAACATATTTTGAAACTATGGTTATTTTATTATCTGCAACCATATTTATAATAATAATAATAATAATAATAATAATAATAATAATAATAATAATACTTATTATTATTATTATTATTATTATTATTATTATTATTATTATTATTATTAATAATATTAGTTAGTAATAGTAGTAGTAGTAGTAGTAGTAGTAGTAGTAGTAGTAATTTGATATTAAAACTTTCACACACACACACACACACACATATATATATATATATTACCCTTTTGTTTAGGATAGCCATGCCTCATTTTTTTTAAATTTTGGATTAACATGAGTATAAGGTGTTGTTATTGTAATATTAATATCTAAATAGATTTCAAACTTATTAAAATTAATACATAAGAAGTTAGATAATATTTAAACGCCATTTTATTTGGTAAAATTGTAGAAAAAAAGCAGAATAATTTAATATTGTATGGCTAGGATAAATTGTTTTAATTATACTTAAAAATATACTGAATATCCTAATAAATAAACCTTTAAAAAGTACTTATTTTTAATATAATGTTAAATATAATTGAATAAACTATTAAATTTAACTTTAAAATACGTTTAAAGATCTTTATATTTTCTGGTGTATCAAATGTTTCAATTTTAATAGTTGTTATTAAAAATGTCAAAGTGTTAGTATTTTAAAATTTATTATTACTTTTAAAATTTTTTAATATGTATTATTTTGTAATTAAATATCAAGCTAGGTTTTTTTTTAAAAAGTAGGTATCAAAATTTCAACATATTTGTTTGAAAAAAATCAAGTCACTTGACTGACAATATGTGTGTATTATGCTTGATTGGATTCAGAGAAAGATTTCAATTGCTTTCTAAAATTTATTCATACAATAGAAACATTTTGCACATAATAGAATAAATCTAATATAAATATTTAATTTTTAAAGATATTTTGAACTACTGAATGTAGACAAAAATTGCTACATTTGATGTAAATATTTCTTCTAATTTCATAAACTATTAAGATTTTACAAAATGCATTATTTTATAATATTTTTCTTTAAATATAAAATAAGTTAAGTATTAAATATTAAAATATTTATTAGTAATAGGATCATTCATTGTTTTATTTATAATTTTTAAAAGTACTTAATTGGTAAATATGTAAATGAGTCTGTAGTTTGATCATTTATAACCAATCAATTCTTTAAAAAAAAACAGATAGAAAAAGTAGGTGTAATTAAGTTAGTGGAGAGTAGAAGATAAAAGTGTTTGAGTAATGGTTGTGTCTGAAAATTATTGTTAAATAGTATTAAGTTATATTAATATAGGTTAGTAATTTAAGAAAAATCAAAAGTAAATTATCTAATTTTTTTTAAAAGTCAAAAGGATTATGAAATCAAATTTTTAGTTCAACAAAATATATGAATAAATCCACTAAATTTCCTATCAGTAAACTATTCTGAAGCTTGGTTACAATTCATTTGTAAATTATGCAACAGGAACCTATGGTCTTATGTATAAAAAAATACCGATGAAAAACCAAAGAATTTATAGAGAAAAATATTTTTCCAGTGTTATATAAAAATTTATGTATTTATTTATAGGAGTAATTTGAGAATGTATATGTATATTATCCATAGATATGTTTAATATAGTAAATGTGTCTGTATTTATAAAGTTAAAAACTTAAAAAAAACAACAGTATTTGAAGATAAATTATTGGAAAAGATGGAACTGCAATTTACCTCTGAACTTTATAATACATTACCTTTCAAATATATCATTCTGCCTATAATATTTATGACATTATTTTAAATGATTACAGTTTTAAAATACACCTTTACCTGTGATTGGCTACTTAGTCATATTTTACAATAGCAATCATCATTAATTTGCACCCACTACTTCAATTTACAATTGATTATTCACTATAACAATTGGGAAAACAATTTTTTAAATATATTTGGCTGCTTTCTTCAATTTTGCATCACTGATGACATCAGAGATTAGGTATTTAAAATCATTTTACTCAAAAGCAAAAATACATTACTGTAATATGTATACAGCTAATGACTTTGCTGCCACTGTATAGCACATCCAATATTTTATTCAATTTATAAAGCACAAACACTATTTGAAATTAAACTGAGAGACTGCAAACCTCTCATAATTATTAGCCAATCAGCTGTTATTAATAGCGATCAAATAGTAAACACAAGACAGAGAATTTAACAAGTAGAGGGTGTACACCCTCTTCTTTACTTGTCTTTCTATATATCCAATCTGAAGTATTTAGATTTGAAAGTGTGAATCTTCAAACATATTCACATTTAAAACACAGATTAAATAATCAACATACAGCGTGGAATCATATGATTTACTATGCAGTAGTTTTTAGATGTTAAAACTTGCAGTAACGTATGTAAATAATATTTAATTTATAAAGCACAAACACTATTTGAAATTAATCTGAGAGAATGCAAACCTCTCACACTTATTAGTTATTTGATTGCTATTAATAACATCTGATTGGCTAATAAGCATGAGAGGTTTGCACTCTCTCAGTTTAATTTCAAATATTTATTCATAAAACACAATGTTAGTGCTGCATTCACTATTTTGATTATAAAACGTAATATATATATATATATATTGAAACAGTAAGGTCTGCTTTGCAGATCTTCATTTCACCTTTTCTCACCTACTTCCTACCCTCATACCTTAGTTTGAACCCCAATCTATCGTAGTGTATCTGTAATACACTTATATACCGAAAATCCCGCCTAATTTTAAACCACGAGCACAATGCTCGTATTATATATATAACTTATTGCCAAATAAAATAAACTATTATGAATTATGTATTTGTTCACATAATTTACATTTATTAAAATTAAGTTATATAAGTCGTAATTGCGAACACACTATGATATCCATTTTAAAACATATCAAAATTATAAATTGTTAGTTATTTTGTTTGGATCTATTTACAAATATATTACTGTCGTAATATATTTTGATTTAAAATAAAATTCCTTTAGTAAATATTCGTTTAGTAGATAGATTCAAATATTACAATTTAAAATAAAATAATTTTCGTTTTATTTGATAAAAATCATCCCAAATATTTATGTTAACATAAATGAGGGACAATAGTTTAATTGTATAAGTTTATCTAAAAACAGCAGCTGTCCACTTAAGTTTTCTTTAATTAGTAGCAGTAATTTTAATTAAATCTAGTTTGTAATTCGAATGTCGACGGGGAAGTTAACAAAAGAAATTAATTAATGTTGAATTCCTTTAGACATTCTGATAGATTTAATTACAGCAGATAAGTCCAATAATTTGTACGCCCCAGGACAAATCTATTGTTAAATTTTACTATAAAAAGGATGTTTTTCATTTGTTCTCCATTCTAAGCTATTCTAAGCTCTGAAAGGTCTAAGCGTTTAAAGAATTATGAGTTGTCTAAAAGTTTCTGAGTTGTTCTAAAATTCTAATAATTTGCTAACCTTGACATGTCCGAGTAGAGGCGTTTAAGATGACTATGTCCCCTCAGAATAGCCAGCCGCTGCTCCATACCATCAAAAATTTATCACACGGATCCCAAAACTGCTGCTGCCGCTGCCAAATATGAACATTCCAGATTTTGCTGCTGAATTATAAAACCTGCCGAACATCTACCTGCAAATGCTTCTCCAGAGGTAACCTAAATTAACCCAAGAGCTCTTGTGATCACTAACTAACATGCTATAGCTATTTAACATTGTTTTCTTATATTTCACAACTTCATTGTGTATTTATTTTGTGTGTTTAAATATGCTTAACATTTTGCTCTCTATCCTTGGGTTAATATTTTCTATTTATAAAGCTTTCTTTTATTTTATTATGATAATGTGTCAGAATCATCTTTGACCGAGTGAATTATTCCCTCTATTGAAAATAAGACGCCACTATTAAGGCATATTTTAAATTTATAATTTTCCAATTTTATTGTCTTGCAAATCACTCGTTCGAGGGCGATTCTTTTTTTTAATGTAACATAATCACATAGTTTAAAATCTACATGTTATTGATTTTAATCTAATATAAGAGTATGTGCGAAGTCAATGATTAAATGTGTCCCCAAATGCATGATTGCGTATATAAATCTATACTTACTTTTCAAACCCACAAGCATGCATTTTCTTATTTTAATTACCATGTTCTATTTTAATTATAAAGTTCATCGTTGATGTCGAGAGTGTGCAGACCCTTTTAAATGAATTTCAGGGAATTTGATTGGGCATTTCTCTTAATACAAGTAAAACCCATTTAGTATGTTTTTATATACACTAGTCTTGTATTGCTGGTACATGAATTGGTTGTTGAGACCGCTTTGTTTTTATTTTCCAAGGATTCTTTACATGGCAAAGTCCGTTCTTTTGCTCATTGCAAGTTTTCCAGGCAGAGGGTGTTCACAAATGGCACCCCTGGGAATTAAACACAATCATTACACAGTCGCTAAGTTTCGGCTGTTTCGTCAAAATACTTTCCTATGGGTTAGCGGTGAGATGCCCTCCATAATTATTCCGGATCTTCATATTGTTTCATTTTATATTTATTTTACAAAGCATCCATGACTTAAACGAGTCACACCCTCCAACTTTATAAATTCACTATCAACAATACTGACCTCCCAATACAAATCTATTATATTCTCAAATAAATGCTTTGATCACATTCCCACATTTGCTTAGTAAACTTTAGTCCGTTACTATTCTCGAAGTCAATAAATATTTTAGAACATTTAATTTCAAATATTTTTCTTAAACTTGTCTATTTACTCAAAGCACCTCGCACATATTCCTATCTCGTCAAGCACATTATCGTAATGCTATTAGCCCGAGGAATAGAATATATCACTCTGTTTTAAAATCTTTTGTCATTGCTGAAATATAAATGCCAACAATTATTTAATACGCGTCCCTGTCTCATATAAGCAGACAGTGGCATTATATATATATTTATCTAAATAAATTGTGTGCAATTATTTAAAACTAAATTTTATCTCTTATTTTATTTGATTCCTATCACTGTCTCAGTCTAGATATACATATTTTCTGCATTTCTTTTGTAAATCCATAGACGTTAATTAGCCACCCAAACTTATCTTAGTATAGAGTCTTTTATTTCTCCCTGACCACCAGGCACCGGTAAAAGGTTATACTAGTTGTAGCATCAGATGCGTTATCACGCAAGTGGCGCTGTGAAATTTGGACTTTAGATTCGAACTTAGTATATCTAGAAGGCAACCCCTCCTAGAATGTTCAGTTTAGTCATGGGGTTTGAATTATGCAGTGTGTTAGCGAGATAGATGATTCTGACCATTACAATATATATATATATATATATAGCATTCAACGATCGAAAGCATAACTTCCTTTTTATTTATGTATAATATGGTATTCTTATTGTTCAAAATCATACACCTGCCGCTACCACAAGCAGAGAGAACATATGGACATAAACAAGTCTATGTCCGTACTTGATTGAACCTGTAACTATATGGGTATAGTCCCAGGTTATTTTTCCTGGTCAACTGTCTCTCGACTGCTGTAAGATTTAACGAGTTACAGTGCTTGGATATTTATAAATTTTAATGGGATCAAAATACTGCATCATTTGCCTCACATGTTCATTTAGTACTCAAATGAGTAAGAATTATACCCCTTAACCCTACGAATATATTAGTGTTTGGAGTGGTGAAGAACAAGATGAAACAGATTTAAATCAATAAGAAATATTTAATAGAATAAATTAAACAATAGCAAAATAATACTTTAAACCATTTACACACAATAAAATAAATTATCTCTTATAATGCTACAATTACAATATATAAAAAAAAGATCCTATATATGATTGTACATTTATAGTCATCACTTCGTGTATATAAAAAATTAAAAGTGTCTGTATCACTCAAATTAAGAATTTGACAATTGTCTAAATTAAAGATATGTGCACATATGAATGTAAAGGTATAGTATACATATTTTACCTCGGTTTATTGAGTTTCTGATGTAAGTTAGGATATTGCTGAATGCCATGTGGACTTTCTCCACTTCTATAGCAGGGAACAAACACTCTTAGGTTGGATATGGGTTCTGGGAACTCGTCCATATTAGGACATCAAGGACATGGCAAAATGAACCCTCTCGCAGGCACTACGGCATTAGTTGTTACATGTAGACGGAAACCATTAGAGCAGGTGAGTCTGAATCGACCAGCAATCACGATGACCCTTAGACCTCCATTATTGATGCATCATGTATGTTATAAATCATATCTTGTTCATTTAATTTATTTCTTCATACGTTGGAGTCCTTCCACTATGTATCTGGGTTTTCTCTTGTTTGTTTTTTTCATAAACTTTAAAAGATTCTTAGGTATGCATTTCTCCTGATTATATATACTTATTTTATAGAGCAGTGCTTCCACCAATGTCTCAACAATAAGTCCCTAACGCTAATAATATTTTTTAATTAAAAAATTCCACAGTCCTTTATTTTTTCGATTCTTTGCTTTTAGCTTTTATTCACACCTTTCCTTTTCTGAATGCATAGTTGGCCATTTATATAGATTTGTTTTTACACAATCTTGTAGCACTATGTAAATTTATTTTTTATTTCTTTTTTTTTTCTTTTAATTAAACATATATTTTAATAAAATGTGTTTTTTTATTCTGACAAGCATTACTTGTCGCTGTCTTAATCATACTTCATACATACTTCATACATGCATTTTGTTTTATCTTCAAATGTGTACTTTTATAACCCAGACCCTTATCTTTCAGTCATGCTTTAAATTTCTATTTTACTCTGACTTAAACCATTCAAACTGTACCTTTTCTTCTAAATCATATTTTAGTTTGTATTTCATTTATATTTCTTTATAACTGTTAATTTTACTAATATTCAATTTCAATATTTCTAACTTTAATTATTTTTTTTATTTCTCGAAAATCTTGACTTTGGAGGGTAAAAGATAAAAATCTTTTCGATTCTAATTCCCTCACTTTTATTAATTAAAACATTTCTATCTTCATAATATTTAAATTCATTTGCTAGTATTCCAAAACCCAATATTTAATACTATTTAAATGTTAAATATCTATATGTGTGATCACAGTATATGTGATCACCACAATATATATATATATATATATATATATATATATATATATATATATATATATATATATATATATATATATATATATATATTAATTCTAATATTTTCACGAATAAAATATGTCATATTATTATTACTATATCCCGTGTAGTGAAAAAGCTAAATGTTGACATTTCAGTACAATATCAAGTACCTTCCTCATAGCGTCCTCTTTCTCAAATCATAAGAATGCATATGAGATTTAAAATCGTTTTTATCATTTTCTTTCTCCTCATATTTAAATTCTATCGGTTGCAAAGTTTTAAAATTTATTTTCTCTTCCAATAGCTTCTTCCAAATGTTGTTGTGAATTAAAGAAGATTGACAACATTTGGAAGAAGCTATTGGAAGAGAAAATACATTTTAAAACTTCTCAACCAATAGAATTTAAATATGAGGAGAAAGAAAACAATAAAAACGATTTTAAATCTCACATGCATTCTTATGATTTAAGAAAGAGGACACTCTGAGGAAGATACTTGATATTGTACTGGAATGTCAGCATATAGCTTTTTCACTACACGGAATATCCCACAAATAGTAATAATATATATATATATATATATATATATATATATATATATATATATATATATATATATATATATATATATATATATATATATATATATATATATATATATATATAATTTACTGAATGTATAATACTGCATACATATAAGTGTTGAATGTCTTTAGAAAAATTGAACTTTATTTAAATATAATATACAGACTCGGATTATTTAAATAACATTTAATTCTTCTAGATATTCAATACTTATATTAAATGATGAAAACAGTACAACTAAAATAGCATCATCACAAACTTTCAGGAAAATACTAAAAACTAATATTAAATTGCATGTGTGTGTTCCTTAATTAAGTCCACCCAAGTGGTTTCAAATCAAATGAAAAACACCATTCTAAAGTGAATATGTTGAATTAGAAAAAAATTTTTTAAAGAAAAATGGATTGCATTTAAAATAAGTGTTAATGAATAATCTTTCTACATAAATGGGTGGGGGGGGGGGCACTATTACATTAGTAAAATATACAGTAAGAAAAATAAACTCAGTGTATGTTTTAAAAAATTAGAACAGTTAGATTTTTTTTTCTTTTAAAATAAGTTGATTTTTTGTTTCTAAAGTTGACTGATTTACAATAGGTATTAAGCTTTTTCTTACTCTGGAGTACAGTAATAAGTCTTTATGTTCAATTAAATAATTTATAATTAAACATTCTTTTTTAATTTGAATAATTTCACAAAGTAATAAACATAAATGTACAGTACTGTAATACAAATGTTAAAAAAATGCACTTCAGGTTAGATTTTTTTTTTCATTACGATGAAATACTTCTGCTGTGGAAGAATATAAAAACTCTTAAATTCAAATTTAGTTTCACTTTCTCTTTCTTTTTTTCCTGGACTGTCCTTTTTAAACAACAAAAATACACTTTTTTTTCCTAGTGATATAAATTTTTTCTTTTAGATACCGTATTTAGTTGTCATTACCATGAAAAAAAATCAAGAAAATCTTTGAGCTTAAAAAACAATGTGGACATTTTATGTCGTTGTATAGAACCTACCATTTTTCCCCATAGACCCTTATTATAAATATATTCTGTAAATGGTAGTCTTGCTTAATGATGAGTTTTGAAGAACCAATTGTCATCGCTAAGCAGGGTAAAGTTATATTTATCTTTAAAGCAAATTTTATATTTGAACTTGTCAGGGAAGTTATTTCAAAGATAATTGCTATGAAAAATATAATTGAAAAAAAAAAGGTCAAATTAAACAAGAATACATTCAAATTGAATTATCTGGTGTACTACTTGCTACAATTTTACTCTTAAAGAAGAAGAACATGGTTAGCAGAATAATATAGTTTTATCAAGAATATATAACCATTAATAATTAAAATCTGGATTTGTTTATTGCCTAATTATGTGCCACATTAGAATATGAATTGAAAATGTTAAGGCATCTGTTTTATTTTGAAATTACATATTAATAAGTATGACCACAAATAATACATCTTTTTGCAAACAAATTGGAAACTACTATGTGCATGAAAAAAAGTATTAACTTTCCAAAAAATATTTTTAAAAACTATTGAATAAATATTTGTTATCCTGAAAGATTAATTGAAATGGACTGTACTAAGTATCATTTAACAACAAGATTGAACAATAACTTTTAAGGATTTTATCAGATTTTGAAAAGTCAATGATTTTTTTATTTTATTTATTTAAATGAGATATTTATTTATATAGTGTGATGTATATAAATTGTAATAAACTAAAGATCAGCATTTCAAGCTAATGTACATGCGCTTTTTTACCAAGGTTAATAATAAATGAATACTTTCATTTCCAACACAAGATAAAGTCTTTGTGAAAGAATAGAATGAATACCTATTCTTTCAACCCAAATACTTAAATATCTGCAAATCTTAAGTACTGGAAATGAAAGTGTGAAGATAAACCAATCACTTTAAATTACTCTTTACCATGTCTGAATAAATGACGCCTACAAAATTTTCTAGAATTTATGACATGTCATTCTTAAAAGAAACTAAACATATGTAAATGAGATGTTATTGCCAGGGAGGAAAGTTTGAAAGAGAAAAAAAAGCTTTGACTATATCTGTTGCCTCGCAATCATGCAAATCCACAGGTTATTAGCAGAACTTTTAAATAAGGACTTTTATGAAAAAAAGGAAAATGTAGCTTTAAATTTTACTATTTGTTCTTATTTCTTTTTTTTTAAATACTAACATTATAATTATAATTATTTGTATATTTCATTAGATAAGTTGCATAATTAACACGTTTAATTATCATATTATTAATTTTAAAATCTTTTAACATTTTTTTTTTTGTGTGTTTTTTTTTTAAAAAAAAAAAAAACATTTTTTTTTTAAAAACTATGTTAGCTTATAATGAAGGTTGTGTAAATGTAATTTATTATTTTATATTTTTATGTAATTTGGACCAGAAAACATCCAAATGTGATTATGTTTTAATCACATAGGTAATTTTTTTTAAATTGTCATATGGTATATATTTTAAGTATTGCTTGAAATTTGAATATTTATATCATGCTAAAAGAATAAATGGATATACAGATGTGTTGATTAATACCACATTCAGATTTTCTATTAAGAGATATAAGCTATAAATAAAAAAAATGCATATATTTAGTTTTATATTATAAAGTTCATTATATATTTATCAATTACCATAACTTTGTATGATTTTTTGTTAAGTAACACCATATATTTATTTGAAATATATGAAAATTGATCGTATATTTTAATCAAAGTCAATTGTATTTGTGGCTAAGCTTAAGTATGTGAACCCATTTCATAAAGTATTCATAGTTTGATAAATTAATGTGTTAACTTTGTTTATTATTGGGAAAATTGCTTAGCTTATTTTATGGTATAGATTGTTTAAATCTATTTTGAATTTATATGATAGTGAACAGCGGAGTAGGAAATGAAAGCCTGTATGTTTATATTTTTAGAGTATGCCAAGAAGATAGGAAGATTAATCTATATTTTACTATAGTAGTTGTTATACAAATACAGTTAAAGTAACCTTGCATTATTGTATTTATTTCCATGAACTGTGTATGATATTTGGATTTTGCTGTTATGTAAGAGCTGAAATAAATCAAAGACATTATTTTCCATGGGTATTAGTTTATATTATTTGACACTATTTGCCATGTGAATTAATGAATTGTTTTATGCTATTGAGTCTTTACTGTAGTTATTTTTTCATATCATATACATTATATTGCTATTTTCATTAAATTAGTATTGTATCATGAAGTTTTGTGTTCTCAAAGTAAAATAATACATAAACTTAGAATGATGAATTGTTTTAAAAAAAGGCAAGATATGTTTTGAATTAAGTAGAAATGCAAAGTATCTTGAATGTTTAATATAGATGATGAAAATGATAAAGGAATCATAACTATTCCTACTAAATTTTTCAAATATTTTTTGATATTTTTGTTGATTTTTTATAAATCAATAATATTTTTGAAGCAATGCATATTTTATAAATAAACATCAGAATGAAATATGTGGAGTGTATTATGAATGCTTATATTTTTTTATTAATTTTATATTTTATGTTTTTTGAACATGATCATAAAATAAAACTTAGAGTGGTACCAAGCAAAGAATTTTAATACATGAACAAAACCTTGTTCCATTTACATATATTTTGTGAATAAAAATCGAACCTCAAAATATTTTATTTTATAAGTAATAAATTTAACATAATTTTAAGAGTAAAATATTGAAATTTTGGATATTTCTTTTATGATAGAAAAATCCAGAAGAAAGGCTTTGTAATTTTTGTATTTAGAAATATGTAATCTACTTATTTTTATGCATAATTTTGTATATAATTTTCTTTTAATTTATTTAGTATAATACGCGTTGGTTTAATAATATTTAACTGTACATTTCTTCTATTGAATTTTGTTGTTAATCTAAATAAATTTGTTAAAGTTGTTTTTTATAAAACTTTTGTTAGTGTTGTTATTGATCTATTCACATCCACCAGATTTAATCCACATAATTTTCATAATTGAACATGTAACATATTTTGCACATTATAAATAAAATATTTTTTTAAATGATAATTATTGATCAGAACATGCTATTGAAATATCACGTAGAGTAATATTATTTTTATTCATAATTTATTACTTAAATTACTGCTATATTATTAAATGCATTTCCTAATGTCACATATTGTTGAGATTATATTATACTTTTAACACACTACATGATAAATAAAAGAATTGTGTTGTTGTTATCATCCTCGACCTCTTCCTCCTCCTCCTCCTCATCATCATCATCATCATCATCATCATCATCATCATTATTATTATTATTATTATTATTATTATTATTATTATTATTATTATTATTATATTATTATTATTATTATTATTATTATTATTATTATTATTATTATTATTATTATTATTATTATTATTATTATTATGTTGCTTCCAAAGGTGGAGGCACGCTCATTGCCTTTAAATGTAATTGTATACATAAGTATATTCCTATTTCATCATTATCTTGTGAAGCTACATGGTGTGAAATATGTTTGGAAAATAATGTCAAGTTAATTTCGGGTACTACCTACATAAAGCCAACATTTTCTTTTTTAAAGTTTAATGAGTTTCTTTCTATTCTTGAAGATTTTTTAATCAAACGTGAATCGTATAGAGTTACTACTGGTGATTTTAATATTCCTGATTTATATTCAAGTACTACTATCATAAATGCAGTCTCTTTTTCACCTAAAACTTAGAGAATGATTCAGTTTTGCAATTTGTTAAATCTAAAACAATTTAATCCATACACCAAATTTAGTAATCACACATTGGTTTATATTCGTAGTAATTTTCCTACAACTGAATGTTTAAATACTTCTTATCTTCCTTTTTTCATTGATTTGCATCATCCTCCCTTAGAATTTTATATTAATATTAAATTTAATAGACTTTGTCTCTTTAAAATTGTGAAAAGAAACTACAAAAAAGGAAATTATTTGGGTCTTTGTTTACAATTATCTAATTTTAACTGGAAAATTTGTATTCTTCATCTGATGTAGATTTCTGTATGAAGTTTTTGAACAATCATTTAGTGAACTAATTGATAAATACAATCCTAAGAAAATTTTTTTAACTAACCATTTTCCTCTCTGGTTTTCAGTTTCTCTTAAAGAAATTATTAAAAGGAAATCATGTCACCATCGTAAATATTGAAAAATTAGGAACTTAAATTATTTTAACAATTTTATTAATTATAGAAGATTATCAATGGTTATATATCATAGAGATTATCAAAAATTTATACAAAATACTGAAAGTCATATTTCCGATAATCCTTTGCAATTTTGGTCTTCAGTTAAGGATTTAGGTATTACAAAAAAAAAATACAGAGTAATAATTTTAATTTAATAGCAGATGACTTTTCTCATTATTTCTCAGAGCTTTTTAAATAATCTAATTATTTTAATAATTTAACTGAAAATAATGATCTAGTTGAAGAAAGGATAACATTTGATTCATTTATTAAATATGATGTTATTTTTGCTATTAAGCAACTTAAATTACATTCTAGAGTGGGCATTGACAATATTCCAGCTTTCATTTATAAAGGATGTGCTGAATACATTGCTTTTTTTTCTTTTGCAAATTTTTAATTGCTCTTTAGCAAATGGTACTTTTCCTACATCCCTTAAAATTGCTAAAGTTGTTCCTATTTTTAAGAAAGGATCTAGAGATTTGGTAAGTGACTATAGGCCTATTTCAATTCTACACACTGTTGCTCTAATATTTGAAAGATGTTTATATAATAAAATTATATTGGATGTCTCTAAGGTTTTGACACCAGAGCAGTAAGGATTTTTTCCTAGTAGGTCCATTGACACAAATTTGCTAACTATTTTTGATCACATTTCAAATTCATTTGAGAATCAATCTAGGTTAAATGTTGTTTACTTTGATATGTCCAAGGTTTTTGATAGAGTTAATCATATCATTATTTTTAAGAAGCTTTATAGGTTAGGTTTTTCCAAATTATTAACTAATTGGTTTGACTTTTTTCTTAAGGATATACTGTCTTGTGTGAGGTTTAATAATAAATTGTCATTACCATATCATTGCTTCACTGGGGTGCCTCAAGGCAGAGTTCTTGCACCTTTATTATTTAATGTATACATTGATGTCCTAAAAGCATGCATTAAATTTTCACATCTTCTATGTTATGCAGATGATTGCAAAATTTTTAGGCATATTTATTTTATTAATGACTTTTTTTACTTCAAAGTGATATAGATAATTTCTTGAATTGGTGTGAATTTAATTATATAGATATAAATATGGATAAGTGATCCATTGTTTCTTACTCTAGAAAATCTGAAATCTTAAGATTTTCCTACTATATTAGTGACTTTAAAATTATAACAAATGGTCATCAAAGAGATATATGAATAATATTTTCCAATAACGGGTCTTTTCATAATCACATTAATTTTATGGTGAATAAATCTCTTAAAATTGTAGGAGCTAATTACAGATATGGAAAAGCATTTAATAAATTTATAGATTAAACTTTTTATTTCCTTAGTTATTCCCATCTTGGAGTATGGTTCAATTATATGGAATCCTCATAACAGGGTTGTTATCATAAGAATTCAGTCTGTTTTTGACAAATTTGCAAAATTAAATAGTTTACGTGAGACGAGAAACAAGAGATCTCAAGATTCTTCATAAATTTATTTCCTAGAATGTTTCCATATCTAATTTGCTTTCTAATTTAGGTATTAAGAAACAGAATCATAACACTCATAATCACAATGTTTTTGAACTGAAAATTTGTAAATCTGATGAATTAAGATTTTCCCCTTTATTTTGTTTACCTAGAACTTATAACAAAGATTTTGGTGATGATTATATTTTTAATTTGGATTTTAAACAATTCACTAAAGTCCTCATAAAAATATTATCCTAAATTTCTTTTGATGTATTGTCTTTTTATTTATTAGTGCATTTTATTGTTTTTCTATTATATTATTATTATTATTATTATTATTATTATTATTATTATTATTATTATTATTATTATTATTATTATTATTATTATTATTATTATTATTATTATTATTATTATTTTAATGCTTATTTAGATTTGTATATAATAATTACATTACTATGCAATCTAGAATTGGCTAAATGCTGTTGATATATGCATTAAATAAATAAAGAATTGAATTATTATTATTATTATTATTATTATTATTATTATTATTATTATTATTATTATTAGCAGCAGCAGCAGCTTTCAAAATGCATTTTATTGATTCTATAAAAAGTTTTAAATAATTTTGTTATATACATTGATTTATTCTGTCACATAACTATATCTGAGTGTTATAGCTCAATTTATGGCTTGTTTAGGTGTTTGAGTTTTGTGACTTGAATGACTCTTTAAAATAATTGATAATATATTGATGTAAAATGTGCTTTTTTGTTGATCTCCTTGCAGTTTATAGCTTGTATGCATATAATTAAAAGTCTGAGAAGCTATTGAAAAAGTTTTTTCTTTGTAGTTTTTGTTCGATCTTTAGTATTGTTTTATAGCATTGATTGTTCTTTTAGTAGTGACCATGTTGTAGCATATAAGTGACAGTTTGAAATGATTTTATCTCAGTTCTTTATTTGTATTAATTTATTTTGAAATGTGGCTGGATCCCTCCTGGTGTTATTTCCTATTATAAAAGTGCACATTGTATACACCAAAATGTGTATAGTATAAAAGGGGCTGCTCTAATTTTTGTATTGATTTGGTTTTATATGCAGCAATTATATTTTCAATTGATGTGTTAGGTTTTCTGTATGTGTCAAAAAGTATTTTTCATATGTGCTCGAGAGCTATGATTGAAATAGCATGTGTTGTAAAGTTTCTTATGCTCAATGGCACCATCCACAAAAAGGATCTACTGTGAAGTACCTCCTCTTGTGATGCAGAAATTAGTTTGTGGCATGGCAATGAGATTTAATTTTAAAAGAAGGTCAAAAATTTTGGTTCCAGAGCCATTTTTTATATATATTTTGTAATCTTTTGTTGTTTATCCCTAACATTGGTCTTACATCATTAATGTTATTTATTTTATTTTAGAGATCATAGATATTTTAATGTGTATATTTGCTTAGATATTGTTCACATATGCTTTGATGTGGTTTTAAATCATAAATAATTGTTGATATGTATGATTGAGTTGGTGGTGGACAATCATTTGACATGATTTGCACAAGGTGTTTTAGTTTTGTGAATTGCTTTAAAGTGGTAATTATAAAATTCTTTTCTTTTTGGATGTGAAATATGTTGATATTGTGTAAACTTAGTCCATTTTTAATGAGTGGTTGATTGAGCCTTCTTGTTGAAATTTCTACTCTTCTTTGGACAATAGTAGTTGACTACAGATGGTTTTCATTTTTTTATTTTAAAAAAAAATTGAGAAGGTTATGATTGGCAAATAATAAACTATTTGTGTTATGATTAGGTGGTATATAAGCTGTACTTTTGAATATATAGATAATTATGTATTTAATAAGTGATTTACTATTTGTTTAGCCTTTTCATTTAGTTTATTTTGTATGTGGCATTTAATTTTTGTAAATAACTAAAAAAGAAGTTAGTTTTGATTCTTATCTGTTTGTGCATGCCTTTCCAGTAAAGAGTGACCATGCCGATGTCTTTGTGGTGTTGAATTTTATTTATATTGCTTGATATAGTTCTTGAGATTGTTTTGAAGCTGGGTGACTTTTTTTTTGATGATAGGAAAGCAGTAACATCATCCAGATATGCTAAACATGGTATAAGTTCTATAGTGCCGTGTATCTGTATTCCAGTAAATAATTGTTCTATTATTTGAATGAGAAAGTTAATGTATAGTATGAATAGTAATGAACTGAGAATGATCTTTGAGATATTGATTGAGTAGGAGTAAATGATGTGGAGTGTCTTCCGTTGATGGATATATGAATTTCATAATTTATAAGTATTTTTCCCTATTAGATATAGATGAGTTTTGGGTATATCAATGTTATTGAGCATTTCTGAAGTATGGCTGCTTCAATATCTAATTGTACAGCTATGAGGCTATATTATTTGTTTTCTTATTGATGCTTCTTGTGCTGATTTTTTTTTTTTTTGCAAATTGGTATTTTGAAATAAACATTGTTGTGTGTCGCTCGATTTCTTCCTTTATAATTTTTTCTATGATTTTAATCGGTAATGGTACCATGAATAATGGTTGTAAATTAGTTAGTGAGGAAATACGATTTGTTTTGTTGAAAGGAACAATTGCAATTGGGTACACTCCTTCCATGTACTGTATTTTTTTTGTATTAGATGGTTTGCTATATTGCATATGTATTTGGCAGTGAATTGACTAATATGTTTTAAGACAAAAGCTGCAATTCCAAAACTACCTGAGTGGCATGCATATTGTATACTAATTAGTTTTTCTATGAAGACAGTTGTGGCAAAATGTGTTTACGTTACTCTTAGTCAAAATAGATATAGTGTAATTGTTTGTAGTTGTCTTATTTGAAGTTTTTGCTAGAAATATTGGAATATGGCCAAAATCATGTTGTGACCTGCGAATGTTTCTTAATTTGTGTGTATTACCATTGGTAAGTTGATAATTTATGATTTTCTAAGTACCCATCTAATGTATTTCCTTGTGAAAGTGTGTTGTTTATTAAGCCATAGTTTGCTTTTTTTAATTTTCAGGTAGGTTGTAAGTGTGGCACATGCTTTATTGTATACATGTGTTGGTTTGTATATGTATTTTTGTGTTTGCTTTGAAGGGTTAATCATAATTAATTGTTTGTGAGATTCATCTGCTAGAAGCAGTACTTTTAATAGTGGTGGTTGCTTCTTTACAATATAATTGATATTAAAAGAAATATTGTTTATAAATGCTGTATATTGCTGTATGGAAATGAGTTTTATTTTTCTAAGTTTGTTTATCACGACGTTGGTTTTTCAAAAAAATAAATTCAGGTGTGATCTATTAGTAATAGAACTCTAATTGTTCATGTAAATGAGGTGTTGATGTTTGGATATCATTGAAGTTATTTGTTATTGTTAGTGCTGAATGATCTGAGAAATCTGAGGGTGTAAGTTTTATTGTTACTAGATTGTGAAACATTGGTGAGTAGAAACATGAATCAATTAGTGAAGCAAATCAGCTATTGTGAAAGGAAATTACATTTTCTGGTAGGAGTCATTGCGCGTTCATGAGTGGTATGGATATTTTATGAAGCCGTCGTTTTGTGAATTCCTTGTAAGTTGTGTTAAAATCACCTATTAGTATTGTCGGATTAGATGTGTTGGCTAGCATGAAATTGATCTTTGCTACTATGGTATTGATTTTGTTGTGTTGTATTGACATGTAGATACATATTATATTAATAATTATAATTTTCTCTTGAAAAGTTGTTATAAGCATATTTGAATCAATGTATATTATTTTAAATGAAGTGAAAAACACTCTGTGGTAATTAGGATAGCTGAACCTTCTGAGGGAGATGACACATTTTTGAGCAGGCACAAAATCCTTTTTTACTTAGATATTTAGCTGGTTCTATTTTTTTTTCCTGTGTACATTTTTGTGGTTGAGTTCAGACCTCTTACATTAATTGCTCCATTTTT
This sequence comes from Epiperipatus broadwayi, assembly GCA_028023455.1. Lineage (NCBI taxonomy): Eukaryota > Metazoa > Onychophora > Udeonychophora > Euonychophora > Peripatidae > Epiperipatus > Epiperipatus broadwayi. Next base: position 53,301 of record JAQFVV010007747.1, read on the forward strand.
TAATTTCATTATGCTTAAGTAATGTTTGTGGTTGATCTTGAGCATCTTGATAATATAGTTCTAAATCTTCATCTGATGTATTGTTTGTGACATATAGCTGTAAGTAACTAGAATTGTAATATTGTTCAATTTTGACTTTCTTGACTCTTTTTTTTTTTTGGTAGTCTTCCGGGTGGTCTTCTTTTCTGCTTTTTGTTAGAATGTGTACTTAGTGATGGGTTTGTGCTGAGAATTTCCATTATTTTTTGAGATGTGTTATTTTGATTGCAAGTCTTGTTAAGATTACTTTTTTTTATTATTTATACACTTATTATTATTTTGTCACTTGTTTATCTGGTAATTGATTTTTGATTTTATTTTTTTTAATTGATATGTCTAAAAGCATATCGGTATTATTATAATTTTGATTAGTATCATTTTTATTAGTTATATCAAGTTTATTTGTTGTTTTATCGTGTTGATTTGATGTTTTTGTTTCTTCAAGTTGAATTTCATTTTTATTATTTTTGTTGGCCTATTTTGCAACATAGTTGATTGCTAAGTTTCTTCGATCTTTGCATGCGAAGCATTGTGGTTTTACTCTCTTTATGTAAAGAGTTAATACTACTTTATTATCTATTATTTGAGTGGGTATGTATTCTGGTTCAACGTTTTCGTTTAATTTTATTTTATAAATAAAGCTATTTATGATAATCGGTATAGGCGTATCGTTTAGAAAAAAAAAATATTATTATATATTGCTTTGCAATAAGGTTGAATTAAGTTATTAATGTATAGTATGTTGTAAAAGAAGTTTGTGTTTTTGATAATATCTGTGATATAATTTTGTAAATCTGTATCTATTATTATTATTATTATTATTATTATTATTATTATTATTATTATTATTATTATTATTATTATTATTATTATTATTATTATTATTATTATTATTATTATTATTATTATTATTATTATTATTATTATTATTATTATTATTATTATTATTATGATGATGATGATGATGATGATGATGATGATGTAAGTGTAGTTAAGAATGATGCAAAATCTCTCATCAAACTTGGCTACAGTATATTATAAATTAAATTATCGATTTTATTTAAAGAACAAGAGATGATTATATTTAAATAAAAATATTATAATTTATTAAGAATAATGTATTAGTTGTAATAATTATATCTTTAAAACTCATGGACTATTTGTAACATTTTAATCTAGTAAAGATAATATAGATTTATATTATTATATGAATAAAAGAGAGGATAATATTATTATCCTATTGAGATTGTGTGGTTTGGGCAATGTTTTCAATGTAGTCCAACAACTATACCTTCACTAATTGACTCATGAATACTTTCAGTATATTATTTACTTTTTTATCTAATCGACGATATACTTTTTATTATTAGTTTTGAGCTAGTCTAACAGCAGAAATTAGTTTAGAAAACTGTTAATATACTTGTTGCTATTACATTAACATTTAGAGTTTTAGAAGGAGCGGACATTAACTTGTCTGTATTTCATTTTATCGGATGGTGAGGATACGGTAGGATTATCATTAGAGTATTACCATATCTGCCATACTGGATGCCACCAGGCCATTCAAACCTGAATATTTTTATAGTAGGCAGATACATATTGTTAAGATCCAATTTTATTATATATTGACCATTAGCCCCTGGTGCTAGCTCAAGGAGACACAGAGATTTATAATATGTACTTTCTTAAAATATATCTTCAATATTACAAAAAGAAAATAAACCACTGCCAATAATAACCCACAAAAACATAAATATTTCAAATTAAGAAATAAATTTATCTTGATTTTAATATTAATTTTAAATTTAAATTAAATGGAGGAAGTCCGCACAGATGGACAATTTATAGAAGTTTGTTTTATAATGTTGAGTATGCATATACTACATAGATTGCTCATTTATTTTTTAAAAAAAAACAATCATTCATCCCCAGACTAAAAGTTCTTAGCCAAACCAATGTCAGAATCATGTAACAACAATTATTTTGCTTTTTATACTTTTATGGTCCCTTATCAAAACTCAAACATATCGAGCTAACATGACGTCAATTGTTCTTAAGGTTTTAGATGTTATTTACATTATGGTATGTGCACTGGTGGCTGTGTCAATGCAAGGAAACAGCTTTAAATTTTATGTATAACTTTTAACTGACCTTTTAATTATTTAAGTGCTTCAAGAGCTAGTTTGCATTAAAAGAATCATTTAATTAATAAAACAATCATTTTCATTTTCAAATATTAAACATGATAAAAATCAACATTTATTTTTATTTTCAAAAATATCAATCCTTATATCTTTACTTTTTTTACAAAAAAAAAAAAAAAAAGAAAACCTTTCAAATCCTTTATTTCTTAAAGTAGTTTTAATGTTTTCCATCTGTGCAATATATACATGTTAACCTAACACTTTCATTTTTTTTTTTTAGTTTTTAATAAATCATTATTCCTTAAGATATATTTTCCATTTAAGTATTAATTTTAAAAAATAATGTAACAGCATATGTAAACCATTGCAATATATATATATTATAACGATCCAAACGAAGTGGGAGATCGCATCGCACCGCACCGCACTACCAAAGGGCGCCATCTAGGCATTTGAGCCTAGAAAAATTTATAAAGTAGGCAGATACGCGCTGTTAGGATTCCACTTTATTTACATATTTAGATCGTTAGCCCATTGTCACTAGCCCAGTGGAGACGCTGAGATAAAAATCTATCAATTTTATATATTAAATATAAAAGAATAAAATAATAAAAGCCACTGCCAGAAATTAACACAGAAAAATATTTATTTACGCATATATAAAATAATACTAAACCCGAGGAAGAAGTTTAACATTTAGGTTTTATATTCTTATTATGCTTTAATTTTACATTTATATATTTCAATGATTTTAATTTTGTTTTATTTAGATTGTCAAGTATGAATAGACTACGTGGATCGGCATTTGAAAAGAAAACATTCTATCCCTATTTAACCCTAGGCTAAAGTTCGCAATCAAACTGGCATCAATCCATCCGATACATTTATGTATTCAATGTAGCATGAAAATACAACAGCACAAAGATACTATATTGTCAGGAATGGACATCTGAACAATATATATATTTTAAGAAAACGTTGACTCTTGTCTAATACAGGAATGTGACGTCTGTATAGCAAGAAGAACAATAAAATAAAAACTCCATAGGAAGGGACCGCGATCCTTTTGCCGACTTACAATCCCATCCATAGGCAAAGGGTTAGTGCGGTGTATACAGTGATTCTGCACGTAGCGAAACTCATACTACATTTACTAATTACACAAATATATCCAATCCATTGACCCAATTCAACAACGACACAAATAACCTAAGATTTCCCTCCCCTAATATAACTTTACAAATCCATATAGCCATTCACGCCCGACTTAATTTTAACATTTATATACGTTCGCACAGATTTATTTAAAAATGTTGGGTATAGATCGATTACACAGATTCCACGGTCAAAAACATTTCAAATAAACATAAACGATCAAAATACAAAATTATTGATACCGACAATCGCAGAGGGAAACTTATAAGTAACCCAATAGTATTCAACCGTAAGATACTTGCGTTGTCACCAATAACTTAAAAGACATCCGAATAAATACTTTCGATACTCACCGTAAGGTATCATTATTTATCGAATGTCTATATATTTTGATCAAATATGAAAACCAAAATATAATTAACCGCAAACGAATCCATGCAAGCGTCTATAAACAACTTTAAATTTAACCATTTAAAATTTAACAATAAATATTAATACATTTTTAGTTAAAATATAATACACACAAAAAAAAAGAACTGGAAATGATTGCTTAAACATCTACATAAAAAAATATCAATAATTGAATTTGCATTCTTTAAGTCAGATAAGAGTTCTTATTTTCAGTTATTAATTACTTGCAATTTTAGGAAAGTTATTAGATAGATACAATAGTTCATACTTTACGGATTTAATAAATTGAGAAGTCCATCTTCGTGATCACTTTAGTATATTTTGTCCTTCTTTGAAATGAAACTGTGACTTGCCATGCATTTGGTCAGGAACTGTCATCCAGAGGCTTCAGCTGGTTGTCCGGAAAATTAAATTTATTGCAGACTTCCACATCGTGAAAATCTGCAATATAGCTAGTTATAACGATCTATTCATAGTCAGCTCTAAGATAACAATTATAATAATAATTTGGCTTTTATATTGTTATTAGTCTCTTATCATTAGATCTTGAGATTCAACGAGCAAGACGTCACCAATCCATTCGTGTTTCAGTTATGGTCCGTGCTGTCATTTCTGGTGTTTGCATTGGTCATTTAATTCCTTTCTTCTCTTATCTACCTTTCCATCTGACTTTTTAATTAAACAGTTTTTTAAACAATTAACAAACAATCATTTCCATTTATAGATTACAGGAATTAATTAATACCTGTTTTTATTTTAACTTACGTTATTATTTTTTTTTTTTAAATACTTTTATAAATCTTTTTTTATAAAAAACACATTCAAATACCTTTTTTTTTATTTATCAAAAAAAACTACTTTTAAAGTTTAACATCTGTGCGAATATATATACGTATAACAAACGTTTTTAATTTTAGCGTTTAGTTTTTTTTTTACTTTTATTTTTAATACACTTATTTTTATATGCGAACTTAAAATTTTATTTTAAATTAATGTAACGACATATTTATATATCGTTACATATCAGTAAACTTCGTCAAAAAAATAAAAACATTAAAAAAAAAAAAAGAATTTACTTAGTGTTAGTAATTACGTTACACAAATTTGTTATATATGAAATTTCAAAAGGACAACACTTTTTTTTTTTTTTTTAAAAGACAAAACAGTAATTACAAATATAATGATAAAAAAAAAGTTGACTGATGATTCCTTACTACCAGCTAAATTTCTGCCCCCTCCCTTCCAAGTTTCATTTCTTCTACCTTTAACTATTTCTTAGGCAAGTTAAACAATTAAATTTCAAACAAGACTTTTTAAAAAAAAATTATGATTTATATTTATTAATTACGTTTTTATTTATTACTTTTTTATTCCTCGTATTTCTCTTTACATATGCGCAATTTTTCTTACTGGCAGTACCTTTTTACACAAAATTTAAACTATAACTTTACTTTAATACAAAACATATATCTATATAATTTTCCGAAAAAATTTACGGGCATGATTCCCATTTAAAATTCTCAGGGCACTCGTGTTTATTTAAGATAGGAAATTTCAGCATCAATTCCCCTTCTCAGGGTCAATTTCTGAGGTAAGGCCACACTTGGGACGCCATTTATAACGATCCAAACGAAGTGGGAGATCGCATCGCACCGCACCGCACTACCAAAGGGCGCCATCTAGGCATTTGAGCCTAGAAAAATTTATAAAGTAGGCAGATACGCGCTGTTAGGATTCCACTTTATTTACATATTTAGATCGTTAGCCCATTGTCACTAGCCCAGTGGAGACGCTGAGATAAAAATCTATCAATTTTATATATTAAATATAAAAGAATAAAATAATAAAAGCCACTGCCAGAAATTAACACAGAAAAATATTTATTTACGCATATATAAAATAATACTAAACCCGAGGAAGAAGTTTAACATTTAGGTTTTATATTCTTATTATGCTTTAATTTTACATTTATATATTTCAATGATTTTAATTTTGTTTTATTTAGATTGTCAAGTATGAATAGACTACATGGATCGGCATTTGAAAAGAAAACATTCTATCCCTATTTAACCCTAGGCTAAAGTTCGCAATCAAACTGGCATCAATCCATCCGATACATTTATGTATTCAATGTAGCATGAAAATACAACAGCACAAAGATACTATATTGTCAGGAATGGACATCTGAACAATATATATATTTTAAGAAAACATTGACTCTTGTCTAATACAGGAATGTGACGTCTGTATAGCAAGAAGAACAATAAAATAAAAACTCCATAGGAAGGGACCGCGATCCTTTTGCCGACTTACAATCCCATCCATAGGCAAAGGGTTAGTGCGGTGTATACAGCGATTCTGCACGTAGCGAAACTCATACTACATTTACTAATTACACAAATATATCCAATCCATTGACCCAATTCAACAACGACACAAATAACCTAAGATTTCCCTCCCCTAATATAACTTTACAAATCCATATAGCCATTCACGCCCGACTTAGTTTTAACATTTATATACGTTCGCACAGATTTATTTAAAAATGTTGGGTATAGATCGATTACACAGATTCCACGGTCAAAAACATTTCAAATAAACATAAACGATCAAAATACAAAATTATTGATACCGACAATCGCAGAGGGAAACTTATAAGTAACCCAATAGTATTCAACCGTAAGATACTTGCGTTGTCACCAATAACTTAAAAGACATCCGAATAAATACTTTCGATACTCACCGTAAGGTATCATTATTTATCGAATGTCTATATATTTTGATCAAATATGAAAACCAAAATATAATTAACCGCAAACGAATCCATGCAAGCGTCTATAAACAACTTTAAATTTAACCATTTAAAATTTAACAATAAATATTAATACATTTTTAGTTAAAATATAATACACACACAAAAAAAAAACTGGAAATGATTGCTTAAACATCTACATAAAAAAGAGTTCTTATTTTCAGTTATTAATTACTTGCAATTTTAGGAAAGTTATTAGATAGATACAATAGTTCATACTTTACGGATTTAATAGATTGAGAAGTCCATCTTCATGATAACTTTAGTAGATTTTGTCCTTCTTTGAAATGAAACTGTGACTTGCCATGCATTTGGTCAGGAACTGTCATCCAGAGGCTTCAGCTGGTTGTCCGGAAAATTAAATTTATTGCAGACTTCCACATCGTGAAAATCTGCAATATAGCTAGTTATAACGATCTATTCATAGTCAGCTCTAAGATAACAATTATAATAATAATTTGGCTTTTATATTTTTATTAGTCTCTTATCATTAGATCTTGAGATTCAACGAGCAAGACGTCACCAATCCATTCGTGTTTCAGTTATGGTCCGTGCTGTCATTTCTGGTGTTTGCATTGGTCATTTAATTCCTTTCTTCTCTTATCTACCTTTCCATCTGACTTTTTAATTAAACAGTTTTTTAAACAATTAACAAACAATCATTTCCATTTATAGATTACAGGAATTAATTAATACCTGTTTTTATTTTAACTTACGTTATTATTTTTTTTTTTTTAAATACTTTTATAAATCTTTTTTTATAAAAAACACATCCAAATATCTTTTTTTTTATTTATCAAAAAAAACTATTTTTAAAGTTTAACATCTGTGCGAATATATATACGTATAACAAACGTTTTTAATTTTAGCGTTTAGTTTTTTTTTTACTTTTATTTTTAATACACTTATTTTTATATGCGAACTTAAAATTTTATTTTAAATTAATGTAACGACATATTTATATATCGTTACAATATATATATATATATATATATAATGATGGAACCACAGGGTACACCATAAGATGATGTAAATATGACTCAGTAGTTGGATAACTTTAATACAATGTGTCAAACAACCTACAACAAGTCATATCCTAAATTTATGATTCAATGGCACATTTACATGCATCAGATGTTACAGAATCAGAAATGGAATATAAAAAAGGAAGTGCATCTCACTACTGTCAGACCTAAGTCTTCGAATAGAATGCTAAAGAGGTCACAGTGAAATACCTAGTTCCAAATCACATCTACTTTTAATACACCAGCTCATAATATACATATGATATTTCAATAAGAGCTAAACTAATGTTTATTCATTACATCTTTATTTTTAGGCCCCAATACACCACATAATTCAAACTCAGGGAGTTCTTTGCAGTCAGCTCGTTTCAGGGAAAGACTTACTCAATTACTAACCAAATATGCCTATATATAAGCATAGATATAGAAAAAATACTGATGATGATCAATTATTTAAAAGAACAATACACAATGATGATGATGATCACCAAACATTAATGCTGTACATGCACAATGATGATAGTGATGTTCAAACTTCTAGTGGTATCAATGCACAATGATGGTGGTGATGATCAAACAGAGATTAGATTGTTTTAAACAACTTATTATGTTTATTAACAACATACATAATAACTATTTACAAACAAAAAATAATAAAATAAATACATATTCCATTATCAATAATGGTTATCTATCATTTTGATGGCTTCACACAACAGAAACAAAATAATTTGAAGTACATTATATACAAAATTATATTATATAATTCATTAAATATATACATAAAACAAAAAAAAAAAGGAAAAGCAAAATGAGAGTTCACTAATTCTAAAATTAGCCCATTAACATAATTATTAGAGTGATATTTTTAAGTTAGGGTAAATATATTTATAACTATTATATATATATATATATATATATATATATATATATATATATATATATATATATATATATATATATATATATATATATATGTAAC